>MIQA02023812.1:0-43000 GCA_001887855.2 Sclerospora graminicola
AAGGAGGCCGGCCCGCCATCTACCAGGACGGCCCGAGCCGTCCGCATGGTCGCCCGAGAGTCAGACGCGACCAGCTCGGAAGAGGAGTATCAGCGATCTGGGGGCAAGTCTGAGGAGGAACAGTATCGGTACCTTTTCTCGGCAGAAGCCAGTCAGCCGTCCAGGCTGCCAGCCGGTTCCGGTCAGTCGAAGAGTTTTCCGGCTCGAGCTGACCAGGATTACCCCAGGCGCAAGTGCACTCACTGTGGGTCCATCAAGCATGACGACCGGAGCTGCTGGAAGCGGCTGACGTGCAAGAAGTGCGAGAGGAAGGGACACCCGGCGGAACACTGTCTGTTCACGTGTAAGGCTTGCGGGGAGGTGCATGAGGCGGGACTATGCCCAATGGAAGAATTCTACAACCAGATGAAGAAGTGGTACGTCCCGACCAAGCATGCTGGAATGCTGCCGCCCGGAGCGGAAAAGATGTTAAACTAGATCGCTCGCCAGGTTGGAATCTATTTCGAGCCGAGCGGTCTAGTGTTGGTATCTATGCATATGTCGGTAAGGAGGATAATCAAGAAGCAAAGCAAAGGATAACCGACAATACATGTAAGTTTGCCGATTACGTCATCCGGTCTCCGGGCGGCACGGCTGACCCCTTCCTGGTGAGCAGTATACGAACGGATGAGTATTCCCAGTCTGAAGTGCGAATGGAATTGAACTTGTTACCTGGCGAGTCGCGAGGTTATTGGAAGTATCACTCGCCGGATAAATGGTTCAAGCAGGCCAAGGCGGATGGAAAAATCAATAACCAGAAAGCTACCATGCTGTTCGACTCTGGCGCAGAAGTGTCTATCGTAGACACCACCTTTGCTCGTAAGGTGGGGTGTGAGATAGACGAGACGAAGCGGCAGGAATGTATCGGCATTGGAGAAAGCTCATACATGACCCAAGGAAGGACAAGAGTCAAGATTACGTTAGCTGGGTCGCTGGTATATTACTTTACCGCCTGGGTAGGCAAGCTGGCCGGGCAGGATGCAATTTTGGGCATGGATTTTATGGTCCCGGCCGGTATACGGCTGGACTTATCGCATGGAACATTGACGTTGCCGGACGAAGTACAGATCCAGCTGGCCGGCCGGCGGCCCTTATACGGCGCCTACGTCCAGTTCCTCAAGCTAGGTCAGTTTGTAACGGTGCCAGTGGGAAAGGCGGTGGAAGTAATGTTACGACCACGCGACCGGCGGAGTAAGTTATGGCTGACAAGGGGCGAGTGCTGGGTACCATCTGTGGTTAAAGGGAGTGGACATCTCAACTTCATAAGCGTGACCAACATCTCTGAAAAACCCCTCACCTTGCATGAAGATGTGATTATTGGAATGTGGCTGGCCGAGGATAAAGTGCCCCGTCGGCCGGGCTATGTCACTATTGGTTCAAGACGCTATATTGAGTGGCAAAACCTTGCTTTTCAGGCAACCACCGATCTGGTCAGCGAAGAGGAAGAATTAGAAGAGGACCAGACTCCGATGGTGGATAAACCCGAGTACCGGACCCCTTCTAAAATATTGACGCGGAGCCGGCCGTCGCCGGATCCGGCTGAATGTATTGACCGAAGCTACGCCCCGATCGCGGAACTGGTTTTGCCCACTCAGAGGGAGACGGACGAACGACAGAGTCGGGAGAAAGGACCAAGCAGAGTTGCATATACGGTCAGCCCCGATGACGGTTGTGACGACCGAAGTGAAAGCGGATCGGCCCAGCCGGCCGAGCAGAATTCGGAAATAGCCGAAGGCGGATCGGCCCAGCCGGCCGAGCAGGATCCCGAAGCGGCCGAAGCCGATCAAGTCTGCATTCATGAAGGGGGCGAACTATACGTTGAAGGCATGGAAGAACAGATGGCGGTGCTACCTGAGGTGACCCCCTGCCCCCCAGCAGTCACTATCGACGATCTACAAGTGGGAGACCCGGATGTGAACACCCCGGAGGAGATCAGCAGATTGAAGGATATTATATGGAAAAGACGACATCTGTTGATCGGACCAGGGAACGCACTTCCTCCGGCCGCCCATGGGGCGGTTTGTGATATCGATGTGGGAGGTGCCAAGCCGGTAGCACAGAGATGCCGAAGAGTCGCCCCCCAATATCGGGAAAAGCTGTCAGAGCTTATCAAGGGTTTGCTGGCCACCAAGATAATTCAGCCGTCCACTTTGCCATGGGCTTCGCCCATTGTAATTATCATTAAGAAGAATGGGGTGGATATAAGGTTGTGCATCGATTACCGGCTGGTGAACCGGCTGACTAAGCTGATGATTTATCCGATGCCGCTGATAAACGACCTGCTGGAGGACCTGGATAAAGTTTTGTGGTATTGCTCACAGGACATGGCCAGTGGATTCTGGGTGGTCTCTATGACCGATCGTGCACGGGAGATCTCTGCATTTGTGACGCCTTTCGGGTTGTTCGAGTGGAACCGGATGCCGTTCGGTCTGAAGAATGCTCCGCAGATTTATCAACGGTTGATAGATAACGCGCTGTACGGACACTTCAAGATCAAGGCGGATCAAGATCCGGCTCTGGTCGGGGATGTGTTCGCCGAAGGTGACCCGGACCCCGACCCAAAACCTTCAGTTTTGGGGCGGCGGTCTTACATTGATGACATTCTCGTTACGGCAACTACCTGGGATTTATTGTGTGACAAAGTGGAGAAGCTGATGATTACGTGTGAAAAGTGGAATCTTTCGATTAGTGTGGTTAAGAGTTTCTGGGGAAAGACTAAGGTAACCTATCTGGGTCATCAAGTGTCGATTGCCGGATTGGAGGCTAACCCGAAGGATTTGGAGTCCTTGAGTAATCTGCCTTTCCCGCGATCCCTAAAGGCTATGCAATCCTTTTTGGGGAGCCTGAATTATTACAGTCGGTTCATCGAGGATTTTGCAGTCTATGCGGCGGTCTTGTATGAGTTGCGGGAGGTGGATTACCATAAGCTGAGAGAGCAGGATAGGCAAGCGGAGACGCAAGCCGGGCCGGCAATTTCAGCCAATGAGGAAGCGCCCTTTTCAGGTATTTCATCCAATGGGGAAGCGCCCTTTTCGGTTATTTCAGCCAATGAGGAAGCGCCCTTTTCGGTTATTTCAGCCAATGGGGAAGCGCCCTTATCTGCCCAGGCAAGCGACCGATCGCCGGACCCCGGCGCGGCCGGCCCGGACGACCACATGACCCGAGCGATGGTGGCCTTCGGCATGCTAAAAGCGAAGATGGCGACCACACCGGTCCTGAAACATTTCGATGTTAACAAGACTCCGGTGGTCATCATCTACGCTAACAAGTGGGCCATCTCGGCCGCTCTCGTGCAAAATCATGATGGAGTGTACTGTCCCGTGACCTTCACCAGCCGGACCCTGAAAGTTAATGAAGTTAATTACGGATTGGTGGATAAAGAAGTTCTGGCTCTATTACGGATCTTAGATGTGTGTTATACGATGCTGGTGTCTCGGCCTATCAAAGTACTCTCCAGACGATCGACCCTATCATGGCTCTTGACGGCGAACGGGATTGACGGTCGGCTGGGGAGATGGGCGGCTCTGTTGTCTCAGTGGTCCCTCGAAGTTATTAAGTGTACTAAAGGGGAAGAGGAAATACTGGGCACACTGGCTGCCAGCATTACCCCCAGGGCAGAAGTGGAGGAAGCACTGATAGCGATCGCACCTCGGAAGCAGCCTCGACAAACTATCGTATTGCCGCCGCCAACAGTGGGACCCACGGAGGAACTAATGGTTTTGAGTTTCGATGGGTCGGCGAGTGTAAAGAAAGGGGTCGGGGCCTATAGTGCCATTTTGTGGAAGCTGCCCGAATGGAAGGCGATCGCGGCCGCCTCGGATTTCACGCCTGGCATCACGGTGAACGAAGCGGAGTATAGGGGATTACTGCTGTCCCTAGATCTGCTGGCTGGCCGGACACAGGGGCGGATCATCATATGCGGTGATTCCAACCTAGTGATCCGGCAAATCACCGGAGAGATAGATTGCAAGGCGCCGCGGCTGAGACTGTTAAACGATCGAGTTATGTCCGCCCTGCGGAGATGGCCGGAACACGAATTGCTGCACGTCAAACGAGACTGGAATAAGAGCGCGGATCACTTGGCTACGCTGGCCATGCGCGACAACGTGGGGGTAACGGTTTCCGATCCGGCTCTGTTATCAGACCTGACGGAGATCAACCGGTTGCCCGAGATCATCCATCCAGCCAACACGGAGGAGACAATCCGGGTGAACGCCGTTACCCGATCGCAGAAGCGTCGTTCTTCAGCCGATGGCCCATTATCCCCAGAAACAATGACCGAGGGGATAGTTCAACAGTTGCGAGCAGAGCGGATTCTCCAAGCGCAGAACGAGGAAGCGTGGATAGTGGATCTCAAGGCGTACCTTAACGGAGACGTGAATAAACTGACCGCCGAACAAGCTAAGGAATGTTTCAAGTTGGCCCCGGATTACGAAGTGGACGAAAACGGGCTACTGTTCTTCTACCGAGACGCCGACCAGCCGGAGATCGAGAGAGATAGATCAGCTCGGCTAGTCATACCCGCTACTCTACAGCCGGATATTCTCCATCACTACCATGTGAGCTTGGAAGGGGGGCATCAGGGCATCGGCCGGACATATCACAAGGTCAAGACACATTTCCACTGGCGGGGGCTTTACCGTAGCGTTCAGGCCTACGTGGGGAGCTGTCCAGATTGCGAAACCGGGAAAGGCCGGCCGACCATCAGAGGACGGTCGCCTGGAAACATACAGGCCACTTATCCTTTTCAAGTTATCGCGATGGACCATATCCCGTCCTTACCCAAATCTCGAAATGGGTATACGGAGCTGCTGATCTGGACGGATTTGTTTACCGGGCTGGTTATAGCAAAGGCCAGTTCCACCCGTACCGCCCAACAGGTTGCGCAAAGTTACGAAGAATGTGTGTTCAGGCGTTTCGGGGCGAGCGAGGTCATCCGGCACGATAGGGAGCCCGGATTTATGGCAGACGTATTCCGAGCTTTCAATAAGATCCTAGGACAGAAGCAGAGCGCCACTATGGCTTACCGCCCGCAGGCGAATGGAAAGGCTGAAAGGATGGTCCAGACCCTAACCAGAGCCCTCAAGATGTACGTGGTGGAGGCGGATCAATGCGACTGGGATGAATATGCCGAGAGACTGGTTTTCGCTCTCAACTCGTCGTACGACCGGGTAAGGGGCGACACCCCTTTTTATCTGGCTTACGGATGGGATCCCCGATCCACTTTGGAAGCCGCCATACCAATAGGGTGCACCAGAAGCCGGGACAGAGACGCTCGCCGCTGGAGAATGGGAGTGCAGCGCCACTACTCACTGGCGAGGGAACAAGTAAACGAACGTCTCCGACAAGCAATCAAGGATCGCGCCGACCAAAACAACGACCGCGCCGGAGAACACGGCATCGAGCCCGGCTCCCGGGTGTGGCTGTATCTGGATCGGGTCAAGGAAGGTTATGCACGGAAGCTGGCGCATATGTGGCATGGCCCCTTCCGAGTGGCAGAACTGGTCGGGGATCATGCAGTTAAGCTGGTCACGGCCGGTACGGAATACAGCGTTTTCCCGATAGTACATGTCTCCAAGTTGAAGTTGGCGAAGCACTTCCCGGATCGCCCGAATATACGCCTTGCGGGGGAAAGCGACCGGTTAGATTTCGATGAAGCTCTGCTGCCGGAGGACAGTTGGGACAAGCCGTTAGACCCGGACGAGTACGAGGTAGAAGAAATTTTGGACGTCCGGAACGGACGGAAAACCCGGTTTGGGCGGATTCACAGGGAGTTTCTCGTGCAGTGGAAAAATTGCGAGGAGCAGTCGTGGGTGGACGAGCTAGACTTAAATTGCGGAGCTTTAATGAGAGAGTTCGACCGCCGGCGGACTAGCCGGAATCGCTTCGGGGTTATGCAGACCCACGAAGAAGGTGGGACAGAGAACTAGTCCGCCCGGCCCCAGGGCAACAGGCACGGCCGGACCAGATAACACCACTCAGCCGAGTAATCGGTGGATGGAGCTAGTCGGGTCCGATCGGCCTTTTTTCGGAGTTATCTTCGAATCAGTATGGTGCCGGATGGAATGGTTTTCCGGAGTTGTCTTCGATTCAGTATGGTGCCGGATGGAGTGGTTTTCCGGAGTTGTCTTCGATTCAGTATGGTGCCGGATGGAATGGTTTTCCGGAGTTGTCTTCGATTCAGTATGGTGCCGGATGGGAGAAGTCAGACGAAGAAGATGAGCAAGCGGTTACTTACGTAAAAAATGGAAAGAAAAGTGTATTATCGAGGTTAACAGCCAGTAACAAATAAAAAAGACGATGTATGCAAGGCTAGCCTCGTGGGACACCCTTGACGAAGCTCAGCGAAACTTGTTCCGGAGTCGGGGTACGCGGAGGCCAGGGTGACGATCGGGATCCTGCCGAAACTGGTTGCGCCACGGATCTTGTTGGTCGAGCGCATCGAGCGAAGCTTGGAGAGTGGGAACCTGACACTTACCCAAACCCGGATACCAAGTCCCGCCTTCGGCCGAGATCCCGCTCTTCTCCACGCGGCGGGTGGCCAGATGTAGCATGATCGGGTGGAGGAAAATGTCCAAGTCGCAGTGGCCACGTTGGATTCCATCGACCACGAAGTTGCAGACCTTAGCCCAGCCCTCAGTCGCGCGGTTGCGACGGTTCTTGCGGTCGGTCCGGTACTTTGCTAGCTCGGGAGACTCGCGCCCGGCGGCAACGGAAATGCAAAGGTGATGAGTCGACTCCCAGATGGATTGTCCATGCCGGGAGAGGTACTCCTTGCAGACTTTCCGCAATTCCGCGAACCAGCCGGCTTGGGGCAGGCCGATGTCCGGCATCTCTGTCGCCAGTATGGCCCAAGGTTCCTGGGACAAAATTGCGTTCAGCGGCCCGATCGCCACTAGCTTGGCATTCCAGTCCTCGGCCTTGGGCACAGCGAGGGCCGGTGGGAATATCCACAGCGGCGGACGAGTCAACGACTTGGTGACCAAGGCACCAGTGAGGTCTTGGATACGCAGGCCTTCCAACTGCGCCTTTGACCAAGGGACCGCCGCGGCCAGTTCGAGGGCCGTCATGACCTTCCGGCGGGGAATCCACAACGGAGGAGACTCCTCTGAGGATTCCTTGGACTCGTTCTCGTCGAAGGCGAAGGGGTCCGGGGAAGGCAATTCCTCGAGGTCCTCAGTGGTAGCCTCGTCAGAATCCAGCCCCGATAGGCCAGACGCTTCTTCTCCATCAGGAGAGGCGGTGGACGGACCTCGGGGATCATGAGGGGAGACGCTAAGGAGAGCCGGAGTAGTCGGAGCCTTCGACGAAGATCTGGCAGCGCGAGGACGACGGGGGGACTTTCCCGAAGCCGGTGGAGCCGAGATCGAAGTGGGTCTAGGACTTGGCCCGCTCTCCCCATGGGCTAGGGCCGCGCTCACCGGCGCGGCGGACCGTTTGGGCCGTTTGGCTGCCACGGGGCCTTGGAGCGACGCAACCCGACTGGATCGACGCTTGCCTTTGTGCCCAGGCGGATTTGCAGTGGACAAGGGAGAAGCCGCCTGCTGGTTGACTGGCGCTAGCGGCGGGTTAGGGTCCTGGGAAGTATTCCAAATCCGTAGGCGAGAAACTTTTCCCGTATCACCGGTCGCTGGTCCGGGGGCGGGAACTCCCGCGTCAGATGTCTGGGCGGCCGCGGCGGAATTAGCAGCTGACGGAAGAAGGGGCGTGGCGGAAGCGGCCTGACCAGGGTCTCGCGGACAAGCCAAGTCAAGGAGGTGCCTGATAGCCTCCCGGATGGGGGCAGGACCCTTCATGAGACCTCTCACCCGGGACGCCGAAGCTGCTAGACGAGCCCGATCTTCCTTGAGAGAAGACAAGCAATCCGCACGCTCCTCCGCAAGCTGAGTGAACGCCTCCCGGGCTTCACTCACACCCGATTGGGTTTCAGCGTATGCGGCCTCAAGCTCCCGGATCCGGCGCTTAAGGTCGGCCGATGCATCGGCCGACTGATATAGCGCCTTCTGGTATCTGGTCAGCTTCTTGGCAAGACGGATCCGGCGAAACTCCAAATTGCCCAGTTCCTGCTGCGCACCTTCCAACCGTTTGGAGAGCTTGATATAGCTGTCGTAGCGCGTCGTCAACTCACGCGCGGTCTGGAAAGACTCGATCATCAAGACTCGGAGGTTCGTGACGTTTTGGTCTAAGAGCATACACGGAGTGAATGAGTGAGGGGGCGAACCAGAACAGGTGGAAGATACTTACTTTGGATTTTCAAGGCAGCTATGACTTTCTGGTTTTGGACACGCTGTGAGTCCGACTGTTTTCGGAGGCGATCTCTCGCTTGGAGAAGGTCGGCGTTCTCACTTTCCAGCTGGCCAATTCGGTCGCGAGACTGAAAAGTCGCTAGGACTTCCCGGACCCGGGATTCGTCTGCTTGCTGGCTAGCCAGCCGGGCGGTCGCAGCCAACTCGGTGTTCGCTTGCTCTAGGCTGGCTACGTGAGCGGTCAACGCAGCGACTTGAGCTTGCAGAGCGGCCAGGTCAGGTTGCCCGGGGCGATGCTCTGGGCCGGCCTGATGAGCATCCGGTCCTCCGGCCGATAGCTGGGTATTGACCGGGGGGTGGCCCGGCACAGGAGCAATGGGGGCGTTGTCAGACAGACATAGGGGCGTTGAAATTCGAAGTGTGGGGAATGTGGTGAGCGCGTGCCTCAACCGTTGTGCGGCTGCGACAAGGCTCAGGGGCGGCTGTGGTGAAGTGCTCCAGAAGTTAACGGACTAATGATGATGGATGCCCACATCGGATTGGCTGAAATGTCACCCTAAGCCGGATGCCCAGACCGGCCAGTAATAAGATGCAATTTGGGACTGCCAGGCGCCCTCGTAGGCGGTCGGGCGGTGCCTGGCTGGAAATCAAGTCGGCGGACCTGACAAGGGGCGAGGATAGTCGGATAAGCGGGCTGAGCAGACGGAAGGACTATGGAGGTTTGACGGCCGAGGCGCGGATGGCGGACGGCCAAGATGGCGGACTGTTCGTAAGGATGGAGAGAAGGGAGCCCGAAAGAAGAGTATTGTTCTAGTGGAAGGAGTATGCACCGGGATCGTAGGAGAGACTGCCAAGGGATTGCTAGCGTCAGCGGCCGAGGGGCGCGGATGGGTGGCTATCCGGCCGAGCCGGCCGGGTACAATGTACCATTCGGACTGGTACCATATGGGTTCAGTGTACCGGCCGGGTTGGTACCATTTGGGGTTGGTGTACCGGCCGTACCGGTACACAGAGTCGGAGTTAGCCGGGTTGCGTTGGGTAAGGTACATGACTGGTCAGGCGTGTTATTTGAGGTAGGTTACACAAAGGGAGTATTGGACATAGGATAAATCAGTATACGTTTCGCTTTCTTAGACACAAGTCGCTTTTATTGGTTCACGGCAGAGGGCTAACAAGGTCCCCTCTTGCTGTTATTGGTTTGCCCGGGGAAGGTTAAGTTAACCCACCGGAAGTCCCCTGACCGGGAGTCGCGGCGACTTCGTATACTCACCTCAAGTCGCCCGTGTTTTGAACACGGTATCAAGTATTGGGAAGTGGTGACATTTGGCCTTCTGTGGATACACATTTGGATTCGCCCTTCATTGTTATTGGTTTAGCTGGCCGATCGATTATTCTCGGTCCAGCCGGTACTATACAAACTTCAAGTGTCCTATTGGTTTAGCTGGCCGATCGACTATTCTCGGCCCAGCCGGCACTATACAAAGTTCAAGTATATTACCCAACGAGCTCCCCGGTGACGATTTCCGCCCAGGAGCTACCCCTAGTCCTACACTTCATCTCCCTATTGGACGGATTTACACTTTTCGCCCTAGGGTCCATCAAGAGAGCTAACCACCCAGTACTGACGGGTACACAAGGTGAGCTTTTAACATGCAACATTCGAGCAGTCGCGATCAAGCGGATGGAAGCGACCGATCCAGCCGGCCTCAAGCCGGATCGGATCATGACTCGGATGGACGGAGTACCCCCTCCGGTAGTCAGTCGTCTGGGACCCCCGTGGGTGTTCGCGTCTCAGGAAGATTTTCTGAGAGCGACTACACCACAGTGTGGCTTGGACCGGTAACGGTTCGATCCTACCTCGACCTTGGGCTGTCGACTCTTGGCCCGTTGCAGCGTCCTCAAAGTCAGTTCCAGTTGTTCTGAGTCCTTTATACGGAGCAGGGTTAGCTGATCAGCCAGATCGCGATTGTCCAGAGTTCCAATGAAGTGCTCGACATGTTCACGGGCTATGTCCGGGTGTCGTGGGTCCTTGATCGGCATTTTCGCGCGTAGACCAGCAACATTCAACCGATGTAGGTACTCGATCGGCGTTTCGTCGGATCTTTTCTTCATGTGGTAGTACTGTCTAGCGACAGACACTCCCGAGTTGCAATATTGTTCTTCAAACTCTTGGACAGTGGTCTTCTCGGCTGTTTCGGTCTTCTCTTCGTCTTCCTCGAAGATCTTCGGTTTAGGTTTCACATATTTTTTAGGTGGATCGCAATGATCCGCCCCATGTTTTTTCTGTCTTTTTCCATTTTCTTCTTATGCATAGGATCAAGGTTAACACCTCGATCCTTTCCTGGGTTATAGTCAACTTTACTATAACCCAGATCGGCCCCGATCGGGGCCATATGGGGAGTTATTTCATCTTTAATCTCGACCTGGCACTCCACCAAACCAGGTCGATCATCGCTTCCTTTTGAAATGGACAGCATCGGAGGCGATACGCCTTCCTCCAATACACCCGAAAAAGTTTCCTCCACTTTGATTTTCACATCTTTTTCATCATCAAAGGAATCACGGTGATTCCAGAGTCACCAAGTGATCCGGGCACGCGCACCATTGTGGTGGAGCCGATTTCCAAATCCATGACCGAAGTCGTGGGTGGAATCCGGATACCCACTGGCCCGGACGACCAAATATCGGAGGGGGTACTCCGTCGATCCTGATCAGCATCGGAATCAGATGAATCACCACTGTGATGACTGATCTGATCCTCCCGGTCATCTGGCCGGTCTTCATGCTCGTCAGGATCTATGTTTAACATCATCTCACCTTGTGTACCCGTCGATCGGGGCTGATTACACTCACTTAGGTGGACTCGGTGACGAAAAGGATGATCTTGATCAGGTCGGAGGGTTTGACCTTTTCGAGACGGGGGGTGTCCTCGGGTGGAAATCTTCACCGGAGAACGGGTTGGGGTCGACACTTATTCAGTATCTAGGCACTGATCAGGGAAGTTCGTCTGATCAGGCCAGCCAATGAGAGAGAGATATAACGAAACCAAGAAAATGCGATCAATCCACGATCTTCCACAGTAATCCACAGACGTTATCTCCACAAAACCTTTACCAATATTATTAACGTGTTCCAAACACGTGCGCGTTGCGTGTGAGGTTAGATCACCTAAAAACAAACCCGTCGGGGGCCTTCCGGTAAGCCAAAATGCGTCTAAGCGCGTCTTAACCGGGAATCAGTTGAGCAAGAGGGGACTAATCAACCCTGTGCTCCCAATGACCGCACACGTGGCGGAGCGACTCTTTGCTTTAGGGGGAAAATCTAAACCTGTTATTATATATGCAAAGTCCTATAACCTGTGTACCATACCTCAACTCATGCCTGACCTTTACTTCGAACCTTTTTACTTCGTCGCACGGTTGCGTAACACTCTCTTGCCCATCCTGGCTGCACCTTCAAGCTGACCTGTACCGATTCTGCCCCGATCATGACCCGACTCTTCAGAAGATCTTCAACCCATCCTGATCTTCAACAAACGACCTTGAAACCACTTGAGACCTGCTCTCCAGCACTTGTTCACTTCATATATAGTCCGACCAAACCGAGAACTTACTTGCCCTTGCATATCAACGCTGATCAGAGGCTGATCGGCCCTGATCACGATCAACATAGTGATCAACCAAGTGATCACCCCTTGATCACCACGGGAACGCTCTGGGTCATCATCATCACGACTCAACTCATCTTCCAAACCACACTTCCGATCTTTATACCTTGTCAGGGCAACCATACAACACCGATCAAGGCTGATCAGGCCTGATCAGGCCTTGCCACATCATCCTCGGACCAACCAAAGGTTCACATCACTCATGCAACCTGTTAATCCACCTGCCCGATCTTCATTCATCATTTGATCTTCATTCTCCGGGCATGACAAGCCGATCAGGCTGTAACTTCGTATCATAGCCAGCTTCAACCAATATAACATTCAGAGATCGGCTGGTCACCAGCCCTTGGTATGCCATGTCAACAATCACTATTTCTTATTACATCCACGAGAACTCCACTTAGTGACTGTGACAACCAGCGTGATCATGATCTCCATCATTCTGCCAGTGCCTGGGATGGGCTTAACGACCATACTTGGCTGATTCTTCCACGTCGTAAATATCCGTTGGCCACCACCTTTTCTTCTTAATCGTGATCGACCTTTTCCCACCCATCAACCGTCATATGTTGATGGGTGTTCCATCGTCACCAATCAACGGCCATGTGTGGTCCACTTCAGTCCCAATATTTTCCGATCGCTTCACCACAAGGTCCAACAATTTACCATGAGCTCAAGAAAGAAATTCAACAGATTATTCTTACGCACGACTCCAGAATGGTGGAAGTGTTACATTTTCTTACTGAAACGGTAAGTAGACTATCACTAAAAGAGCAGGGGCGCTAATGGGGGGAGATTTCTCGGAACCAACTCAAAGGGGCTGGTTCATGAAAAAATATCAGATATCCGAGCCGATTTTATTTCAGTGGTACCACAAAATATGGAGAGACAGATCAGACGAGGAGGAATTACTTCTTTTGGGATCTTCTGAGACCGATAGCTCCGAATATTATCCGTCCCAGGAATCCAGCGAGGGAGCCGATGATGACTCTTACCATATCAAACCGAGACGAATTCGGAAAACAGACGACAGAGAAAGCGAGGACGAGCATCATCAGAACCCGCCTAATCATTCTGGCCCAACGGGGGGGGGGCACTTATCCAGCCACCTCCAAAACCGGATGTTAGTATGACATGGCAGAAAGCATGGACAACACTAGCGATTGAGTGGAAAAACCAAACCTCTATGGAATTTCCACATGTGGACGCACCCACATCCCTTTGGAAATCGGTTTCGGAACGTGAAGGTTCGCGTCTTCTGAACTTGTTTAAATCCTTCGAGGGAACGGTATACTTATTAGAAGGACTTTCGACAGAAGTGTTAGTGTACCTAACCAAAACATGGAGGGAGGAATGCTGGCACTCCATGATTGCTCAAGGTAAGAGGCCAGGAATTAAACATGTTCCAGCGAAGTGGTTTGCCGAATGGAAGCAAAGGTTTCTAGCGATGTCGGTACACTCACAACAACAAGCTATCATAAATAGTTCGCACGAATGGGGGCACCTTAAAAACTACGGTATGGGAATAATTATCTCCTTAAATATTGCGCTCCGTCGATGACGGTATCTTTAGCGAAGGCTCTGATGTGTGCACATGTTTTCGCGGAACATATCGCAGTATTGCTCGGTGAAGACAGTCAGCACATGGACTCGATTGTTATTCAATTGCATCGCCATTTCCATGCCAAAAGTATCTTCAAGGAATACGATCTTTGTGTTCGAAAGCTGGCCGCTGGGACACCAGAAGCATGGGTAAAGATCGCAAATTATTTTCAGAACTATATCTCAGCAATGGAAACATCGCCTCCAAGTGATGGATCCCCTTGTTACTAAGGGCACCGCGATGGGAATTGAGGATGCTTAACATGACTACTTTACATTAGAGTCATTGGACACATACGCAAAACATAGACTTATCCAGGATATGGTATACCATAGCCCGAATGAAATGGACCCAAACGCCACATTCTCTAGTGGTTCAACTTTCCGGATTATTTCTCAGAATGTACGAGGATTTAAAAAACAAGATGTTCAAAAATGGTTCGACGCTTGGAGACAGACCGCAAACTCAACGGTCACTCGTCTTTGCTTGCTGCAAGAAATGCATGTGGCGTCTCAAACAGAAGCGGATGATTACGCAAGTAGATGGAAAAGGGTTTGGGGTAGAAGAGGTGAGAATAAACAACTGTCCTATTGGAGTGTATCGAGTAGCAAACAAGGAGGAGTTGCCATTCATATTCACCCAGAGATAGCAGACAGTATTTCCTCCTGACGCCAGCACATATGGTCTCACCGGGTTATCTCAATTACTTGGGAATCGTGGATTATAGTCAATATATATGCGCCATCTGGGGATGTCACCCAACGCAGTGTATTTTATAAACATTTGGACAGACTGATTGGGTCAATCAGAACCCCACTCCTCGTAGGAGGGGATTTCAACTGTGTCGAGTGTCCAGTGCTTGATCGACACGGAGGGGTCAGATCGGCCTCGACGGAGAGCATGGAACTGACTCGATTTGTGGAGAAGTTAAACTTAATGGATGCACGGTTAATGGTTGGAACACATGGAGTAGAGGAACGTCTGGACCATACAAAACGTTACACGTACTGGCGGGGGTCACAGGCAAATTGACTTGATAGGTTCTACTTATCGGATCATATGAATTCAGTGGTTGGCAGTTACGGAGCCCCCCCCCGTATACTCTGATCATGCTCAAGTCCAACTTTTATCATTTGATACTAGTAGAAAAGCGAAACGGAATATCAAGCATCGGCCGCAGTATCCATTCCCAGGATGCACACAAAGTTCTATTCGTACGGAAATGGAAACTATGCTCAACCAACAGTTACCGGAACAGATTTGCACAACTTCTCAGTGGGATCATGTAGTGAAGATTTGTACGGATATCCTTTTTTCATGTACGGCGGAAAGCAGCCAAACGACATAGAACACGAGTTCGACAGCTTCACAGATCAATACGTAGCAATGCAACATCACGAAAGCAGTTGATTCTGGCGACAGCTAACGCGATAGTTACGGAAGTCAAAGCGCGACGAGAGCGATGGCTTCATCGATCTGCAGTAGATCTTCGGTGGCTATTCCACCGTGCTTCCATTAGTGCCAAAGATCAAACTGTTTCAAATATCATTTTACCAACGGGTTGTTCAACAGCTAACCAGATGTCACTACCAGACCGCTTTTCCATCGTATGGGCTCCAATTCTAAATACGATACATCGCAAAGTACCGGAACATGATCTTCCTGACCAGTTAAATTCATTTTTCACATTTTGACGGACAGAATGGTTTCACCAACGGAAACGCGATGCTAATGGAACCTATTGGAGAGACAGAAGTGTTGAGTGCGGTAAAGAGTCTCACTCGACGTAAAGCGGCCGGGACTGATACTCTGAGCAATGATTTTATCAAAGATTTTGACGAACATTTCAGCCCTTTATTGACAAATGTTTATGACCACATTTTAACAGGGGAGAAACCACCAGCCTCTTTCCTCAAAGCACTGGTAATTCCTTTACGGAAAAAAGGGGACTCCACCAATGCACTTGATTATCGACCTATCTCATTATTGCAGACATCATACAAAAATTTTGCAAAAATTTTGGCATTCCGATTGCAACGATTCCTGGGTAAACTTATCGGTGATTCTCAGCAGGGGTTTGTAACCGGGCGAAAGCTGGATAAAGCGGTAGCAGTACTTATGGCGGTATTACGGAAGGACTATTTACCCGGGGATACAGCACCACACGACTGCCCAGGCATTCTCTTTTTAGATCTAGCAAAAGCATATGATTACGTGGATAGAACGTACCTTCTTTTGGTACTTTCACGGTTTGGTTTTGATAGGTCATTTATCGATTTAATATGGCGGTTGCACGAAGATACAACGGCGGAATTTTTAGTCAACCAAGAATTCTCTCACCCATTACCTGTGGTTTCCGATATTCGGCAGAGATGCCCTTTAGCACCAATATTGTTTATATTGGCAGTGGAACCTCTGACACTAGCACTATTGCAATCGCCTCATATTGAAGGGATCAATATAGGCGGCCCACCAGCTACAACTGTTCACAGATTCTCGGCATTTGATGATGATTCCACTATATTTCTTGGCAAGGCGGGTCAAATTGATGCGGCAATGCGGATAGTCAAGGGATTTGGTCAATTATCCGGCATTCAAGTGCAAGTCCACAAGAGTAACTTTTTATTACTTATCCCAGGAGTGAAGTATCGCACATGGCATGACATCCCAGTCGTACCCGATAATGAGACGGTACGGTATCTAGGTTACGAAGTTGGGCATGGCCAGCTTCCTGACCGGAATTGGGAATTACGGGTACAACCAATTAAACGGAGACTCAGTGTGGCGATCAAATGTGGTACCTCAGTTATGGAGCGGGTTGTATTATTTAACGCTATTGTAGTCCCTGCTATTATGTTTACAGCCAGGGTGTGCTCAGGAGTCTCATCCACATTCAAAAAAAAATTATCTGGACAAATGCCACTTCAGGAATGCGATTAATCAGAAAATCTCCCCATCACTGCTCTACACACCACGAGGTGCTGGAGGACTCGGATTTGTGTCACTGCCGCTGGCTTTACGGGTTCAGCGGATGAAAATGGCGACTTTGTGGTTGATGGGAGCGTCCGATAAGTACCAGCAAGCATGAATATACTGGAGACTCAAGCAGGATGGATTACAATTTTCGTATATCTCTCCATCCAAAGGACGATCCTTTATCAGCAGGTCAGCGTTCATGGATACGCACAGCACTGGATCATTACAACAGAAATTGTCCAGTTGGATGGCTCCGTCGCCACGAAAGCTAAACAAATTACGGGAATAGACAGATGTCCATCTGCCTCAAGTACTGGCGACATTGGAAGTATTTTCAGACAAGATGACAACAAGTTTACGGCCTTCGGACACTATAAAGATCCAGCTCCCAATTGACGGCATCCCATATCACGATTTACTTCCACTCAATTACCAAGCCTTTTGGGGGACGTTCCAGTGGGCAGGAAACCCGTGGATTTTGGAGGACAAGGCGGCGAATCTCTCGCGTCACAAATATGACAAAAAAAAATTAACAAATGGTTATTAACTCCTTACACATTCTCCGACAGGATTCTGACGTATTTGTGTGGCAGGTACCTGCGATACCAGAGAAATCTCACTCCCGGGCGAAGTTGGCACGTTGGATGGCCACTTTAATCGTGGCATCACCACGAGTGCCTATTGGTAGCAGTATCGGGGGCTCCCCAAAAATTTGGTTATAAAATTCCCCGACGACCCTACGCCAGTACCAATGGGGCATTGAGGGGCCGAAAAGTTTGGTAGGCACGTAGGTAGAAAACTACGTCTACGGCAATCAGAAGGTGGGATTTATTGGAACTTATCGGAGGCACTACCGATAACAACCGATAAGGGTATTCCTATCCTCTTGACAACAGTAGTCTGTTATCCACTCCCAGATCTCCACCGCATCAGTTGGCCACTAGAAGAAGGGACAGCATTTTGGAAAATCCCACAAGCAGTCCGGAGACATTTCAAAAATGTTACAACCTCAATATTGCAGCCAGGCTTCAGGAAGTTCTATCGAAATGGGACAAACAGAATCGACAAGACAGTTGGTGGGAATATATTCGAAGTCAAACGCCACAACAGGTATGGAAACACAGGAACATGTTAACTGATTATCAGTTGTGGGTCCAATATAGACTCGCAACTCTGCAGCTTAACACTTTTTCACAGATCCGGTACAGAACATGGATGCCCATTAAATTCTCGGTGTACTGGTACGCGCTTGGACATGGAACATATTTTCTTGAGCTGTAAAACCGCGCAGATGTTATGGGCTAAATGGGCAAGTCACTGGGTCGGAGAAGACGTGAAGAAGGACGACCTGGACCAATTCAAGGGTAGTATTATCACCAGATCGGACCCTGGCCTGGGAGATCGAGTTGCGACGGCGATGATGAACCGGTATGGAACACAATCACATGAATTTCACAAACAGTTCAGAAGATTATGGTGGGGAGGATGCAGTATCTGTAAGACGTGGTTATGGCAAGTCAGAAATAAGATCATTTTTGACGGTTGGAAACAGTCACCGGCAGAAACCGTTGCGTTCATTTGGACTCAAAGGAGAGCCCAGCTCGACACCGTATCGATGTATGAATGTAAAGGAACAGCGACAAGAGAAGAGGAGATGCGTTTACAGTTGTGTATCCAGTGCGTGTTTGATATAACTCCTGCACCGCTACAACAAGCGAGAAGATTGCAAGCATCTGTATGCCCGCCTATCCATTCGATACCTGAGCCGACGTTCGTCTCCCGGGTTAAAGCTTATATAGTAGCCTATAGTTAACTCTAAATGGACTACCTTACTTATTATTATTATTAATACAGTAGGTATCATTGCATAGGCAGGCAGATTGAGCTCTATGTCATAATGGTTACGCAATTACCGTAACTTGTTTCTGCCTGTGATTTAAATATTCCAAAAGGTGACTCAAATCCAAAAACTTCGTCGAAATGGTCTTTGACTAAGTCATATAGAGATTACACTGTATCTGGTCGGGATCTGTTTTTTCGGAAAAGACTACCGCAAAACATTAGTTGTGTCCGACAGTCATGTTCCCACAAAAATAATTTTCCTGAGAACCTGTGGAATGTGATGTTCCCCCTCTGATATTTTATACTGAACTGAACGACAAGGGTGTTGTTTGCCGCAGCCATTTCCACATGTGCTGACAGTCCGAGTGGTTACCGGTACGTATATGTAACTTACAGTAATCAATTTATTGATGTTATCGCGTGCATGCGTCAAATGCCGCTCTTTTAGCGTGCTCAGTGGTTTCTCCAATGATTTACAGGTGAGCACTAGTATCGGTCACCAAATTGGGGGCGACTCCCACACTGCGTTGATAGACAGGTCAAGACGAATGTAGTGACTGCAGGCTCGCGACTCGAGGCAGCGCTGAGATGCGTGGACCGTGCAGACTTTGTGGCACCACTATTCCGAGATTCAATTGAGCGATATGCCAATCGACCGTTAAAAATTAGTGCTGTAGCCACTATTTCGACTCCGCAACAGCACGCACAGGTGTTTGGGCTATTAGAAAGACACCTTCAGGCAGGGATGACAGCAGTGGATGTTGGGTGAAGCTCAGGGATCCTTGTGGCTGCTATGGTTCACTTGGTAGGGCCGTTTGGTTTTATCATAGGAATCGACATTGTCCCGGAACTTGTGAACTTTTCGAGAGAGAACTTGCAACGTAGTCTGGGCAAGGAGGTAGCAGACAAGCAGACAAAGATCTTAGTGAGTTCAGGAAGAAAAGAACTTGGTCTACCATTCCATGTTTAGTATGATTGCATCCATGTCGGTGCTGCTGTAAAAACTAAAGCCGAAGCTGAAGTGTTTTTGAACTATCTCAAACCTGGCGGCGGGCTTTTGATTCCGCTCGGAGGAGCAGGGGCGGAGCAAAAGCTGGTCAAGGTGAGGAGCCTAGTACTGTATATATTACATTTTTTTCATGCTGCACTCTTATTTGTCCAGATGACGAAGCTCGCCGATGGAACTGTCGACAAAGTAGACATTATGAGCGTTCTCTGTCAACCATTATTAGACACGGTTCCTGTGGAAGCTGTCCATGAAACTCGCTCAGATAAGCTGGAGCGGGTGGAAAGGGCTTTGACTCAATGGCGCACCGATTTCGAGACTAAGAACGGAGGAAAGCCCACGCGAAATGATCTCATGGATGATGCTTACGCGAGAAAGCTGTTCGAAGAGTTTGTGATTCTAAGAAAGTAATGATTTTTCTGATTGGCTGTCAGTGAGTGCATTCTGTCGGATAGAACAAAAGGATTTCTGCTATGGAATGGGGTGTTTTGATTGGACAAATATTATCGTCGGATACAACAAAACGTCGGATACAACTAATGTTTTGCGGTATGTTATAACTGACTGATATTAGTACTTCCTCTGGGCGGAAATAAACGCAACAAGGCAATATGACAGTTTGATAGGTTGAGAAATAAAAAAAAGTACGTAATCACGATTGACAGGTATTCGCATCTGAGAGGGATTTAAGTTGAATGGTGGCGCAAGACGCCGTGCTCGTGCGGTCGGAGGACTTGCAGGGTAAGAATGCTCGTGTTTGTGGCTATGACTTTAATGAAGGCGTAAATTATGAAACGTTGATGCAAATGTATAGGACCATGGGGTATCAAGGGACAAATTTAGGCGAAGCGATTGAAGAAATTAAGCGGATGCGCAAGTGGCGATTAAGTGACGAGCCCATTTCTGCTGACGAACATGACGACGAGCGCAAAGATCCAGTCTTTCGTGCAACGATAAAGACGAAAATGGTTTTAGGGTACACTTCGAATTTGATTTCGAGCGGCTTGCGGGAATCCTTGCGGTTCTTGGTGCAGCACAAGCTCGTGGATGTGATTGTGTCATAGGCTGGAGGCACTGAAGAGGATTTGATCAAGTGTCTCGCGCCAACGACTTTAGTCTCAAGGGCGAGAGCTTGCGTCGTCGTGGGATCAATCGGATTGGGAATTTATTAGTGCCAAATGACAATTATTGCAAGTTTGAGGATTGGATTGATCCCATTTTGGAGACAATGCTAGAGGAACAAAAGACACAAGGTGTGATCTGGTCGCCGTGGACGATGATTCATCGCTTTGAAAAGGAGATTGACAATCAAGATTCCGTCTATTACTGGGTATATAAGAACAACATTCCAGTCTTTTATCTTAACGGATGGTTCGATTGGTGGCATGATTTACTTTCATTCGTATCGGAATGAAGGGCTGGTGGTCGATATTGCTAGTGATATCCGTCGCATGAATGATCAAGCTATCCGTGCACCAGGAAAGACGGGGGTCATTATTCTAGGGGGAGGAATGGTCAAGCACCACATCTTGAATGCCAATTTGATGCGCAATGGCGCCGACTTTGGCGTGTTTATCAACACGGGCCAAGAATTCGATGGCAGTGATGCATCATCATCAAACAGAAAACGGAACCACTGCCACTCTCCGACCGCCACAATGCTGTGCTGCACAAGCTGCTTCGCCAAGATGCTTCGCCAAGCTGAAGAGGTACGCGTGTAGCTTTCGTCTTGAACAAACTGCACGGGTTGCTTGAATCTAACATGTACTGACTGGTCTATTGTATCTCACAGGCTGTCCACCGATATGACTAAAATTGGATCAAACCCTCTCGTACGAGCCATGCGTTACCATTGTATCGGGATTATACGTATTTCCCAAGGCTCTCGACCCTGAATGACCACTAGTCTCCGAGGGACTAGGTGGTATACAGGTATACTTCGGCACCACCACAGGCGGTGAGTCCTGCCCATGATTCGTGTTAAACATTGCATGATTCAATGGACCAAAGTCAAACATTGACACGCTTGGACGGTTTGCTTCCTTCAACTTATATAGAGCTATTGCAATAGCGTCGGGAGGGCATGGTAGGGAACGCGGCAATATGCCTTGATAGCGTAAATGTTTTTTTCCCATGTGAGGTAGCTTGTAGTGATTCCCACCCTTATCACGCAATATACAAATCATACACTTCTGTAACGTCGGAAATATATTGTCTTGAGTCATCACGCTCAACTCGTCATATGCAGCCTCAACAGCAGCAATCAGTTCGTCGATGCCTCTGATTACAAATTTGTACTGGAGAGACTGGAGCGCAGCAAACAGCCCCAAATCCAAAACATTGAGGTCGGGCGAATTTGGTGGCTGACAGTATATACGTATATTCCATCCATCTTCTGTCCCAGCACCGACAATATCTTCATCAAACGGAGAGACATGTGGCTTCGCATTGTCCTGTTGGATGTATATAGCTCTTGATTTGTCCCGTCGAGGCCATTTCTCCTTGATTGAAGGGATCAAAAACTCGAGAAGATATTTTTTATAAATTTTGCGATCAATAACCTCAACGTTGCGCGTAACAATAGCTCCTCTTGGTCTATTTGCGCTAGATCTTTCAGCAATACGCTCTTCCGTGAAGGACCAAATCCCGAGCTTTCCGTCCCACGTTGCATTTCGGTGAGAATCATGCCTAAATGTTAGTTTTAATAAATCATCAGAGGTAGTTAAGACATCGAGGATATAAAATATTAAAGGTCATACCTTGGTCGTGCAACAGCAGCTAAGAACATGGTCTTAGGAATGAAGCGCTTGCTTCTCCGGTGTCGGGTTGGGACTTCTTCGTGTGGTAGCAAGATGTAAGACCGCTTATCCTTGTCTTCGTTGAACCACTTCTCATCGACGTGTATCATGTTGTCCATACTCTCAAATTCCATCGTACAATCATTGACAAAACCAAGGGCAAATTCTAGACGCTCACACTGGTTTCTCGAAGATAGGAGAGGTTTTATACGTCCAGAAGCTCGGATAAGTTCTTCTTCTTTTATTAAGGCTCTCACAAGGTACCGTGAAATACCAGCTAAATCTGCGAGTCGCCGTTGCACCTGACGATACTCCACCGGAACTGCAGCAACACGTTCCTGCAAATCTTTTCGATTTACTTTCCTCCGACCAACACGTTGTTTCTTGCTGCTACACCAACCTTCATCCTCGGTCCCTTTCGAAGCTGCCTGCTTGTATTTTGCCCATATTCTGGCAATTGTCGACCTGTGACGACCATGTTTATCCGCAAGTGCAGCCAACTCTCCTCTTGATAAATCTCCGTTTGTACTGCGCTTTAGGAGTTCGGCAATAATTTTTCTGCGTTCCGTATCGTCAAAGTTTCGCATGGGAGTGATTTTGCTTCTCCTGGTGACCTCTTCTTCGCTGGGCGGAATTTGAGTAATCAAAATTTCTGACCTGTAAACTTTGGGACGTGATAGTAGAACCATTTCATTTCAAAATAAATTCAATAAGGGCATAGAAATATAGAGGAAATCAAGGCGAATCGATTGGTGCAGTCAGATGGAGCTAAAACACAATATTTAAAAAGATATTTAAGTTTGAAGGTCTTTGTTGCGTTTATTTCCGCCCAGAGGAAGTATTACAATAATGTGCAGTGTGTCCAAACGCGTTCTTTTGGAAATATTGGGATATCGGAAATATCGCAATATTGGAAGTGTGTCCAAACAAAGCCTAAAATATTTTTGGTGTAAAACCTTTTTTTATTAGATAATATTACAAATATTGAAACATTAGGATAAATTATGTATAGTTATTACACATTTTTTAGCTGCAGGTATTATACTTTAATTGCTTCAAATAGGTGCGGAAACATTAACAAAAAAAAAACAAAATGTGAGCCGACTCTTGTGAGCTCGGAGTATGCGAGTGTTTATCGGGACACGTTGAGGAATTGTGGTCCTCTCGGAATGAAAGTGTAAAATGTTGGATGATTTAAGTGCCGAAGGGGCGTTGGAAGTGGTGGTTTGCGGGATGGTGTTAAGGTTACGGCATCAGGACATCCACCGGGAATTAGTCCACCAGATTGCGGCAGGACTTGCGCCACCAGAGAATCCTTTGGGAAACCCGGCTGCAATGCCGTGGGGCATAAAAATACCCAAATTGACGAATCAAATGTTTTCGGGTTTTAAAATTAACCCCGGCTCAGGTTTGAGGTAATGGGCCTACCTGTTTACCGAGGCCATTGAAGTTGCAGAATTATCATCCGATTTTACATGGAATGAACGCCTAAAGTAAACAAATTAGGTGAACATTCGGAAGGAGTGGCGTTGAGCCACTTTCAGGCTTATGTCACTGGGTTATAATTTGCTTTAGAGCAAATGTCGAACGCGTTGAAAGTAAATTTCACCTACCACCAAGCCGCTATGTTGTTGGCTGCTGAAGAGGATCCAAATAGACCCTGGGACTATTGAAAATATCTGGGAATGAAGATACTCTGACGCTTCCAGATGGTGGCCGATTGGAAGTTACCAAAGTCGAGCAGGTTACGTTAGAAGCAAGACAAACGCAAGCAGGTGCATCACGATTACCCTGACGAAATGTTCTTCGCTCCGAAATTGGCAAAGAATAAAGGTTGCATACTTTAAGATAATGGAAAATTATGGAAAGTTTATTTCCTATTGAAGTATTTGGGTCCGTCATTGTTGCAATGCTAGCAGACTGACAAATGTCTCTTTTCTTCTCTAAGAACTGTTCGAACATGGTTATGCGTGTCGCGTCTGAAGTAGTTGAAAAATGTATCATTACCATACCCGCCTCATCAATTTGGCTTACGATGCAGTCGAAAGACTGGCGACCCCAGGTCTGGCATAAGGATCACGTGGAAACAGATTTCGGGTTGTTTGTGTTGATTATTTCTCAAACTACCTTCATGCCTTTGCCGCACAAACAAAAGACGTGCGGCTAAAATGTTTGAACATTTCTTTGCTGCTGTTAATCCGGCATCGAACGGAAAAGTAGAACGCATGAATCCAACCATCTTTAACATGGTTCGGTGCATGATTTTTGGTTTTGGAGTGCCTTTAATCTTCTGGACAGAGGCGGGTGAGTATACAGTTTACATCAACTACGCAACCGCAGTCCTACCATGTCCAATACTAGAAGGGTTATCTCCAATATAAATATTAACTGGAAACCAACTACGGTTAGTGATATCGTGGTGTTTGGATCCCCGTGTATGGTGTGGAGAGATCCACGAAAGAAATCTCTGCTAAACCAGGCAGAACGAGCGCTGTTCTTGGGGAAAACAACGAAACCAAAGAGTTTAAAGTTTTATTGTTGAAGGATCATCCCAATGCCTTGCCATCCCCTCAGTGGTATCATATTCATATGTCCAAATTTTCTGTGAAAAAATGCAACAAAGTTCCTTCTCGAACGTCTAATTCCGTCTCCACATCGTTACTTCCATATGGTTATTATCACGTCCTGCCAGCACACGTGCTGAGCTGAAATTAGAAAATCACTTGCTTAGTAGAATCTGTTGATGCGCCCTGCCACTTTCACAGCTCCTGTGCCGAGATACACGTTCTCGCAATACCTAATAGAGGTACTCCGACACACCTGTACCATAGACGCCGAGGAAACACATTCATCCATATTTCATTCCAATTTTTAGTGCAAGCATTCCATAATGTGGTAAACAAAAACCTATACATTCATGTATGTGTCAGTACCCATGTTGGCTCCGCACACTTAAAGAACTGACTATGCGCACACCATAGCCGCCTAATACATCGGTATATTGGGCATTGACATGGTAATAACATAAGGTTATTGTGCTTCTCCCAATTCCATTCCAATTTCGACGCAATTCCAACAATGTGAGTCTGCGTTTGGACGTGTTTGGAAACGGGGAATGCTGTCACACAGAACAGTGCACTTCAACCCTATATTCAGCACAGCATGTGTGCCAGTACTTGGATCACCGATCTTCTATCTTGGCGTGAATCTTAGTATCGTCATTTTTGCCAAACATGCCCTTGATATCCTCAGTACTTAGCGGAAAACACTGGCTTTGTGATCTATTCAGGGATCTAGTCGAAGTCTCTGGGCATGACATCAGCGAATGCCGTTCGTGCTTCATCATGAGTTTTATTCGCCTTCCGTCTTTTTACGACCTCTAACAATTCTTTAACACCCACATCCTGCGACGGCTCATTGCTACAGTCTTCCATTTTACTAAAACTTGATTTGCTTTAAGACGTGGATTTTACCTTTATACGCATGTTTCCTGTGCTTTGTAGCCAAGATGTCGGGCTCATAATCTGTTGCAAATAAGAAAATCATGCCCCACCGTGTTCCAATATCCTCAAGAAAATTGATCTCAGTTTCTTTCACTAACCTCCATTTACCAGCATTTTGCTCTCGCAGGCCTCCATATACCTTAGGCCACGAATAGAAGCACATTTCCCGATTCACATTCATCAGTATTGGTAATAGCGAATGCAACCGAAGCACTTTCATCGTCGCTTGGGTTTGCAGTGTCGTCTCCCTCACTCCTGTAGTCAGCTTTTTTACACTTTGTCACCATCTCCTGCTCTTTCTCACATATTGCCTTTGGTATCCTCTTAATTTCACTACTGGATTTTACTTTCCAATCATCCTTTGAAGCTACGCGATTTTAGAAACAGCTGCATTATTCGCGTTTGCTACACCATCTTATCACTGTTAGCTACTTGCAGTGCATCCTTCCCTTGCGTGCCTCTTCCACTTCCGACACGAGACTCCCTTTCGTCCGCTAATCTATCAAGGCTATCTTCCTCATCATTTTTTGCAAAGCTTGCAAATTTAATATTAGCATCGCCATGTAATGGCTTGATATTGCTGACGTGTCGCGTCGTCGTCACCGATGTTTCGAGCTTATTGACCGATCCGACCTTTCGATCGGCATTGACTACCGACCCAATTCACTTATCGGGCAATATGGAAGTTATGGAATGATTATAGCTGATATTGTGGTTAAAAAGTTCTATAATTGGCTACTTGACTATTATTATGGCTTGGGATCGCCGGTCGGGTGCGTTGGTCGAATCATTTACTCTGATCAGTTGATCAGATGAGGAAACTAGTTTTGGCAAAGATGGATAAGCCGATCAGTCAGAATAACCCGACCAAGAGAGATTATGGAGGTAGGGGAAGAAATCGGGTTATTGTGAAGGTTGACTGAAGGTAATATGGTCCAATCATGTGACAGAAGTTAAGTGCGAATACAACATTAGGTAAGTCACATAGGTTGGTGCTTGGTACATTTAGTATTTGATTTTAGGCTAAGTTATTATAATTTTTATAGGGAGCTAATAATGAGCCTTCAGTTTCCACTAATAGGCATTCACTTCCCGTATATTATACAAACCATTTGGACTTGGAGGCTTCCAATTGGTTGATGACAATTCCATCTTTACCCAGCCGTTGGTGTATTTGTGTTTTGTTATAGCATAGCGCCCTAGCTGCTGCATGTTTGCTAACCGCCTGGCAAGCTTGCTCCAGCATGAAATAGACAACTTAGAAGAAAACTCGCTATGTGGTTTGTAGGAGTTTAAGCTCATGGTGATGGCATCCAAACAAAAGCAACTTGTATACTGTCAATAATCAGCTACATCTACATCCACAATGCAATATCAAGCGCTGCAAACTCAGGATCAAACAGCTCAAAATTGTCAATTTGTGGTGCTGCTTGTGCTTGTGCTTGCGCTGCTTGACGGCAAGTCCTTGCGTTATGGCCCTGAATGCCACTCAACGCAGCATCAAATACAACAGCACCATATCTGACAGGCTCAATTTCAGGCTTTGGTGGTGGAGGTTGGACCAGCCTCCAATGCTGGTCAAAATCATTTCCTGTCAACGGCTGTCGTAGTTCATTGAATGCATGCCGACAAGGGTGGACCATGTTTGTTGCCAATAGATTATGACAAGGTCCTAGCTCATGCCTGTTCTGATATTGGCGATGGGCTGCCAATACACCTGCAACAGAAATTTTGCCCATAACTGCTGCAAGCAAAGGTCCAAGCTGCATATCAAAAATGGCACGCTCCTTTGCGTCTTGATGCCTGACAATACCAACACGAGCAAGGCTGAGAGCTGTGTTGATCGACAACAGACCACCTGTGTGCAAGAAGTACTAGTAAGCAGTCAAACAAGCAAAATCATCACAGCCAAAATGAGGCTGCTTACCTGTGGGTGCATCCACCCACTTCTTGACAGCCGGGTTGAAGTGCACTGTTCTGTGTGACAGCATTCCCCGTTCCCAAACACGTCCAAACGCAGACTCACATTGTTGGAATTGCGTCGAAATTGGAATGGAATTGGGAGAAGCACAATAACCTTATGTTATTACCATGTCAATGCCCAATATACCGATGTATTAGGCGGCTATGGTGTGCGCATAGTCAGTTCTTTAAGTGTGCGGAGCCAACATGGGTACTGACACATACATGAATGTATAGGTTTTTGTTTACCACATTATGGAATGCTTGCACAAAAAATTGGAATGAAATATGGATGAATGTGTTTCCTCGGCGTCTATGGTACAGGTGTGTCGGAGTACCTCTATTAGGTATTGCGAGAACGTGTATCTCGGCACAGGAGCTGTGAAAGTGGCAGGGCGCATCAACAGATTCTACTAAGCAAGTGATTTTCTAATTTCAGCACAGCACGTGTGCTGGCAGGACGTGATAATAACCATATGGAAGTAACGATGTGGAGACGGAATTAGACGTTCGAGAAGGAACTTTGTTGCATTTTTTCACAGAAAATTTGGACATATGAATATGATACCACTGAGGGGATGGCAAGGCATTGGGATGATCCTTCAACAATAAAACTTTAAACTCTTTGGTTTCGTTGTTTTCCCCAAGAACAGCGCTCGTTCTGCCTGGTTTAGCAGAGATTTCTTTCGTGGATCTCTCCACACCATACACGGGGATCCAAACACCACGATATCACTAACCGTAGTTGGTTTCCAGTTAATATTTATATTGGAGATAACCCTTCTAGTATTGGACATGGTAGGACTGCGGTTGCGTAGTTGATGTAAACTGTATACTCACCCGCCTCTGTCCAGAAGATTAAAGGCACTCCAAAACCAAAAATCATGCACCGAACCATGTTAAAGATGGTTGGATTCATGCGTTCTACTTTTCCGTTCGATGCCGGATTAACAGCAGCAAAGAAATGTTCAAACATTTTAGCCGCACGTCTTTTGTTTGTGCGGCAAAGGCATGAAGGTAGTTTGAGAAATAATCAACACAAACAACCCGAAATCTGTTTCCACGTGATCCTTATGCCAGACCTGGGGTCGCCAGTCTTTCGACTGCATCGTAAGCCAAATTGATGAGGCGGGTATGGTAATGATACATTTTTCAACTACTTCAGACGCGACACGCATAACCATGTTCGAACAGTTCTTAGAGAAGAAAAGAGACATTTGTCAGTCTGCTAGCATTGCAACAATGACGGACCCAAATACTTCAATAGGAAATAAACTTTCCATAATTTTCCATTATCTTAAAGTATGCAACCTTTATTCTTTGCCAATTTCGGAGCGAAGAACATTTCGTCAGGGTAATCGTGATGCACCTGCTTGCGTCTGTCTTGCTTCTAACGTAACCTGCTCGACTTTGGTAACTTCCAATCGGCCACCATCTGGAAGCGTCAGAGTATCTTCATTCCCAGATATTTTCAATAGTCCCAGGGTCTATTTGGATCCTCTTCAGCAGCCAACAACATAGCGGCTTGGTGGTAGGTGAAATTTACTTTCAACGCGTTCGACATTTGCTCTAAAGCAAATTATAACCCAGTGACATAAGCCTGAAAGTGGCTCAACGCCACTCCTTCCGAATGTTCACCTAATTTGTTTACTTTAGGCGTTCATTCCATGTAAAATCGGATGATAATTCTGCAACTTCAATGGCCTCGGTAAACAGGTAGGCCCATTACCTCAAACCTGAGCCGGGGTTAATTTTAAAACCCGAAAACATTTGATTCGTCAATTTGGGTATTTTTATGCCCCACGGCATTGCAGCCGGGTTTCCCAAAGGATTCTCTGGTGGCGCAAGTCCTGCCGCAATCTGGTGGACTAATTCCCGGTGGATGTCCTGATGCCGTAACCTTAACACCATCCCGCAAACCACCACTTCCAACGCCCCTTCGGCACTTAAATCATCCAACATTTTACACTTTCATTCCGAGAGGACCACAATTCCTCAACGTGTCCCGATAAACACTCGCATACTCCGAGCTCACAAGAGTCGGCTCACATTTTGTTTTTTTTTTGTTAGTTCCGCACCTATTTGAAGCAATTAAAGTATAATACCTGCAGCTAAAAAATGTATAATAACTATATATAATTTATCCTAATGTTTCAATATTTGTAATATTATCTAATAAAAAAAGGTTTTACACCAAAAATTTTTAGGCTTCGTTTGGACACACTTCCAATATTGCGATATTTCCGATATCCCAATATTTCCAAAAGAACGCGTTTGGACACACTACACATTATTGTAATATCGAATATTGCGATATCGGTGATATAGCGGTATTTGTATGGGAGCTGGATATACTGCTTCCACCCGTATATTGCACAACCTAAAAAGCTGTGACGTTTAACGCCTCACACTCCCCATGGACCCACAACACCTCCTTTACGGTGCCGTCGTCGCTGCTGTTGCAGAAAACGCACATTGTTGTCTTGGTGTTGGTAACCGGCATGGTGTTTTTTGCTACACGTAGGTTTCGTCATGTAAATTTCGCCGTTGTCTTGGTTATGGTATACGGCATGAGGGAAGAGGTGCGTTTTCGCTACATGTAGGTACATGTAGGTGTCGTCACGTAGATTTCACCGTTGTATTGGTTATGGTAAACAGCATGGTGCGCGAGGTAGACCGCACAATCGGCGCACTTCTCACACTCGTGATGGGTGTGGGGTTCCTTATGGTATGACGACTACCAAGTAGCGGCTTTAGTGCTATTTGTGCTAACTGGACTACTTTTTGTGATAATGCTATGTATAGCTGCGTGAATTGTACCAACGACTACGAGATAAGTATGTGCACGTATGGATATTAACATTAAGTACCTAGAACCGCCCTGAGATGACACGTAGTCGTCCACCATTTCTACCAGCCAGACCGGACAATTCTCTGAAGATTCGACGGCCGTGACAAAAGATCAGCTGAATATTATGTTTAGGTCCGTTTGCTATTTTGGTGTGAAAGAAATATATCACTGGCAATAATATGACGCTACAGCGACATATGGACATACTCCGCAGGAAGGGTTTTGCGTGTAGTAGTTGCAAGCCCACGGTATAAATTCTCAGTTTAATTGCATTTCAGTGATGCAGAAATTTGGTATTTTAAGTGCAGGACTAGCTCTATTTTCTAACCCATGTGTAAGGGGCTGTCCTAACAGCACACTAAATTGCCCGTGTTGCATTTTTTTAATATCGCGATATTGCAAAAAAGGAATATCGCGATATTCGAATATTGTGTGTCCAAACGAAGCCTTACTTATTTAAGTATTTTTTTGCACTAAAAATAAATTATTTGCTTCTTGATTAAAAAAGAATTATTTATCTAATGATATAAATAAATAAATACTTTACTAAACATTATCAACATTTCTTAAAAAAGTATTTCCAAAGCCTCGAGATGCCTATCCATATGTTTCCGAGAAAAAGGTTTAAAATATTTTATTTTAGGATCTATCACTAGGAAAAGGAGGGGGGGGGGCTACCGCTTTTAATTGTATAGATGTATAGATTAGAAGGTGGCTCCATTAGAACATCTAAACGCTCGGGGTTAGAAGATGCCACACCAATTTGGATGTTTGCGCAACTTTGTTAAATTCGTGGAAAATGTGAAAGAAATGCGAAATAGAGACCTTTTTTGGATTGATTTAATTTATATATGAAACGCCATCTTGAATTTTCCAAAATGAGTGACAAGATTACCCAAAGATTGAGTTTTTACGTCATCAGCACCTTTCATACGAAAACGCACCCCTTTTCGTGTTAATAAATTTGACATGTAATGAAGTCAAGAAAAGTTTTATTTCAGTGATCATCACAACGGCTGAGAAAACCTTTTCGCAGATTGAATGGTTTTGGCCGACCGTTGTGATTAAATTGCCCAGTATGCATTAGGACGAGGAGCGTGTGTAAGAATGATGAACAAACCGCGGGAAACCTGTCGCATGATCATACATGCTCGCATCTTGTTCTCATTAACGAATTCACTACTTCAGCCGCATGTAAGAAACTACAAAGTTGGAATGGCTGATTTGCAGCGTAAAATGGAAGCGCAAAATCAAGATATTGTCCCTGATATGGAGAAAATTCATGAATCGATCAAAAGGCCGTCACATATTTGGCGAAGGTGTGTTTTTGTAAGATGCGACTGATAGATACATGCTAACATTGTGTACTTTATTATTTGTAGCTGTTAATGTAGCGTATTGAGGAACATGAGAATAAAAACTCGAAGTTTGATCCTGCTGGGCAGTATTTAACCGTTCGGCGGGGCAAAAGCTGAAGACTCAGAGCCTGTGCGTACCAACGAGTGTGGAATTGTTTTGGTCGACATTGAATCATTAAGTACGACGCTATTGAAATCGTTGCTGACCCAGCAACGCATGATGTGCAGGTCGGGTTGGATGAGGCTTTGCGTGTGGCTGAGTTTGGTGACGAACACTTGGGAGTAGAAAGGCTGGTGGAGTGAACGAATGTTTAGGTGTGTGGAATACAGCGGCAAAGTTGAAATGGTTGTCTGAGCTGTAAGATTACGTCGGCTACAGATGAAAATGTGCGCAAGTGGATAATTACATTGCTGAAACCTTGCATAACGTTATAATTACCGTGCAGCAGTCGGAAGTGGCTCAAGATATCGGGGTGAAGGGTGTGGTAGTGCGACAGAGAGGAAGAATGAGGTAAAGTCTGCTTTTAGTGAAAGCATCCTCCGCGACTACGACACTTTTCGCCCCAATGTTGTGAGCCACTTCCGACTGCTGCGCGGTAATTATAACGTTATGCAAGGTTTCCGCAATGCAATTTACACTTCATCAAGAAGACAGAAGCGAAGGCTGGTCAAGCTGACGACATGGCTCAATTATTACGCTGACGAGTTATTACCTTCAGAGAATATCATAAGGAGACAACATATCGGTTCGGCATGCTTCATTGAAGGTTGGAGATACGCTCCCACACCGATGGCATGACCCCCAACCTGCTGGCTGATAGCTGGGAGATCTGAGTGAAATCCCTGTCCGAGTCTTCTTCGGCTTGCTCGTCAACGTTTGGATGAGTTGGCGCAAGGATAAGCATATGTCTTATCCTTGCTCGGCGAGGCTCACGGTACTTTGCGCTGCTCTCGCGTTTCTTCTTTTTATTTCGGCGGCGATCTCTTTCACGCGCTTCATGTACTGAACGTACACATCGCCGTCGTCGGCTCGGAGTGGGTGGAGACGGATGTGCACGTTCGTCAACGCCAAACATGCCGTGAAAACCGTGTCATACGATGATCTAGCCCATCGATACTTGTCGTGGTAGACACCCCAGAGAGACTTCATCCGACCAAAGAAGTTCTCGATGATAAGACGATCCGAGGAGATGAAGCGGTTGTCAGTCTTGTCTTCGAAAGTCAAGTTTTCGTTCGTCGGCTTCTTCTTGGGCGTCACGCCGCGCACACCAGGGTCTTGAACAATTCCTTGATATCCCTTGTCTGCCAAGACGGCCCACTGACCAGGAAATTTATCTGAGAGACGCTCGTTATCCACAATCATCTGCTCCATGGGCATCTTGGCAAGATGTTTGAAGTGGAAAGCACGGTTCTTCTTGAAGATTTCAATGTCGGTCACCCCCCACGATACGACTCGGTGCAGGCAATCGCAAAACCCACTTGGGAGCACAGAACTTTCACCTTGTTGCCGTACATGCCGTGCTTTTTGCTAATCAACTCTTCTTCTCCTGGAGGAGCCACGTTCGTTGTGTGGTGGAAGTGACATCTGTGCGTAACGAGCAAAAGGGAAGTTATGGAACAGACGACAGGTCTGTGGCATCGAGAGCATCGTAGACTTTCAGCAATATGTTCCACGTAGAACTTCATAGAGAAACGGTGCAAGATTTGGGAATCAAGGAAGCGCGTTCGAACGTCGACGATTGCTACTGAAGAGCGCCGCTACGATATCCCAGGTTCCGCAGTGCTTAAGCGCGGTGAGAGCCTGGAAAAGGCAGTCTCGCGGGGTACAATCGCTCCTTCGGCCTTGGCCGACATTCCACTTGCGAAGGATGAAGTCCTTGAGATCTTGCCAGATGATATCGAACTCTTGAGGGGGATAGTTAGTGAGTTTGAGGATCCCTTCCGGGCCCTGCAACTCTAGGTATCGGCCGAACCAAGGCGCATTTGACTCGACTTCCTCCTCATCATCGTCGTCAAAGCGCTCAGGATTATGCCTGGCTCGCTTTGCCTGACGTTCATCTTCAAATCCGCTCACAAGAGCGAAGCGTTGCTGTAGAGCCTGAGCCGAAGCGTCGGAGGCAGCCATCGCGGACGACACGCGCGTCTGAGGAGCTCGAGAGTGAGTTGGGATTTAGTTGCGCATGGTAGCGGTACTCGAATGCCGTTTCACAATGAGACTTGAGGGAAAGAGTGCCAGATATTGGAATGTGGTAGTATGGAACGGGAGAGACCGAGTGATTTTGAATTTTTGCGCAAAGATCGACCTACCAGGAAATCGATGGATTTTTTATTATGAAATCAAGTCTCTATGTCATTCCTCAGCATCTACAGATGTTTCAATGTTTGCGATATGATTTCGTCATTTTGTAAAGGTGCATCTGTTATTCCGAATTCGTAATCACTTTTCACAGAAACAAACTTTCAGCCCAGGAGGTCTATTGAGCGGTATAAGGCTAGATTGGTGGCTGGTGTTGATGGATAGATTTTGTTTTGGTGAAGATTTGTGATTTCCCTTCCGTAATGTATTTAAGCAGTGTAAGGGTGATATTTCAAACTTGGAGCGCTTTTCTTATAGGACATAGATCTATACCGAGAGCTTCCAAAGGCAGAGACCGTACGAGAGTAGCAGATAGATTTTAGGATCCCACAAGGTACGAAGGAGAAGCTAATCGAACTGGAAGTGGATAATGTTAATGACTTGGTGTCAGTGCTGAAGAAGAATCGCTGTAGAATAAAGCAAGCAGGACATTTATGGTGTCCTAGCTAAGAAGATATAGAATACACTAAGTGAGATGATATTCACACAGTGCTACTAACAGCGATGGTACCTTTTTTTCGTACATACGTGGATGATTTATTTGTTATTGGAACATACATTGAATTGGTTGATGTATCTTTTTAACTATATGCACACTCTCAGCTAATGGATTTAGGAAATGTGGAAAATATTCTTGGGTATGAGGATTGAAGGAGATCGTAAGAACTCTACATATTGATCAGGAACACACGATTAAAGATATTTTGGTTATGCATGGATTAGTGATGCGAATGCTGTTATGCACTAATTTCAGAATCAGAAGTGTGAGATGGATTAAAAAATCATTACCATTAGAAACGCAACAAAATCAATCTTGTATAAAAGTTTCAATTCCTGTTAGACGTTTGTTGTGGATCACGAGGTGCACGTGTCTAGATATGTCTTTTGCTCATCGCATTACCAGGCGGAAGCGTGCACCAACTTTGCTTGACTACAAAGTTGCGAAAATAATTCACGCTATTCGAAAGGGACACAAAATTAAGAAAAATCATAATGTGACATGTGTTGATGCCTATTTTGGATTTACAAGGATCACAGGAGAAACATCAGTGCAAATGTGAATCCTGTGACTGGTATTATAGCCGGATGAAGTTGTAAAAAAGGTGCCCTGTCGGGTCCTTGATACGCTTGAGATCACTGAATCACCTTTAAATCGATGTGAAACGGGAAAAACGGCGGAACTAAACTCGACCAAAGGCCAGTAATTTGACTTTTCTCCACGCTTCCCCAAATCACGACCGTCTAGTGGTAGTGATCTGGTATTCGTTGAAGCACGCAGTTCGAGTCGGATCGGTCAACGAAGTAAAGGTATTCTACTCGTAGCCTTCTCACCAAATGCTGCTACGAATCTCTCTTCGTGCACTTGTACTGCACAGCGATGTAGAGTCCAGGATCCACAGACCCAACGGATGAATCAAGATGTTGAGCACCGATACACCGTCAATGAAGGAACCAATAGCGTCCTCAATGCCAAACACAAGTTGAACGTGGATGGAAGATAGGAGCTCTTGATACAGGTCCATCGATTTAAACGACGCCACCTGAAGAAGCTCAGTCACCTTGGACTTGCATATGGTCGATTCTGTACCATTCCCTTTGTCCTCGGGAGTGCACATGGAATCTGGGGCGAGTGCTTTGTACTGGTTGATACATTCGACAGGTCAGACACGAAAAACAACACAACCTCCAAGGAGTTCTCGTTTTGTTGTGGTCCAATAGCTTGTTGACGAGTAGATCTAGCTGCCGCCAGCTCTTCCAGCTAGTCGATATGCCTTTCTCGCCAGCACCCTCACACGCTGAACGAATCCTGGTAGAGCGCTGCATCATCCCTCGTAGTGCCGATAAATTTCATCAAAATCGATTCATCCAAAACACTGATAAATACGTCCACGACGATGCCAGCGTAGTTTAACCCTGTGTGCGATCGATCTTACATAGGAGTAGTAAGATGATGATAGTTGTACACCTGGTCGTCTACTCCAACAGGAATTCGCACATCAAAATGACCTTCCAAACCGTGTGTCGCTCCATCAGCCAGTATCGAGAAAATGTACGCGTCTTGGCAATAACTGTGCAGAGTGAAGAAGGTTGATTGCCAAATACCCAAAGATCTCAGCAGTTGGGATACAAGTCCAAAATCTTAAACATAACCGCGATTGAGATGAGATCGAATTCCTAAACCACACCTTACTGAAACTAAAACTGAAACCTCCTCGATTTTTATGTTGCGAAAATTCTCTAATGTCATCTCTCAGCCTCTAATGGCATCTTTGGTCTGGTCGCTTCAATCCATTGTACCCATCTGAACTTCTCCTCCGATATATAGAATCGATCAATGCGGCTAGCTGATGGTGGCTTATCTGCTTCTCTTGTCACATCCTACTCTGCATCTTGTACCCTTAGAACCTCTAGCAGACAAGTTATTGCGTTTTAGTGCTACCATCGCTTCCCATCGGTATCTAGTAGCGGTGCTTCACGCAATTAATTTCTACACTGTAATTAAGGCATCTATCCAAATCGAGAGGTGTGGGAATCTCGGAGTTCCCCGAACTTGTACAGTGAGTACTACTTTGGCAAGAGCACCTATGGGCGAAGATTTGTATTCGTTTTCAACTAGACTCACGGGCGGTAATAAATATCTACGGCTCAGCAGACAACAATTAGCGGAGTTGTATAGAGGCAAGAGAAAGGGGATTTGAAAGGTAGAAGGACCGAGACGATACGCTTGGTCCATTAGTATAAATGACGAGAGAAACGACAGGACTACCTTCTTAATCGTAAAGAATTCACGAAGCTGATCTGAAACTGCATGATTATCTAGCAGCTGGGTTTGGATATTGTTTCGGCATGTGATATTTTCGGTGCGTAGGACGAGAATGTTTACATGTCCACGTTCCCTATTTCAGAGAAGCTTGGCAGAGGAGGGCCTTTCTTCTTTGGCTTCGCGATTGATCACTTTGGAAAACTGGTAAGAAGCATGAGTCACATGATTACCCTTCCCTCGAAGCCAAAAGCACTTGTCCAGCCATTCGTATCGTTCTTTAGGCGGCGTTATACAAAGTGCCGAATTGACACCCAAAAAAGCCTTGGAGACGAAGATGCTGCTTGTTTGTCAGATGCTTGAGAATACTTTTGGATGATAAAGCTGCTTCCTGTCCTACGAGATGGTCTATATATACGTTACAGCGGATGAATTGCGTGAGCCAGATCTGAGTCAATCTTTATTCAACCTAAAAGCCGTTTTCAGCTATAATATTTCAAATTCTTTTATTAGGGTATTTGGCCCTTTTTGTAGCACACTCCTTTTGCAGAGACTTGATAATCAAGTAGCTATTCGACAGATGAGAATAAAGCAAGCGTTACAAGCGCTAAGCATCTGGATAACCAATTGAAGTTTTTATTAAAAAAATGCGAATAAAGGAATCGCCAATTCGGACCACGAACGCGACATGATATTACCAAAACACTGAGTACACAAGACTACGGAATTGCGAAGTCAAATTCGTCCTATGATATTGCGGGAAGGGGGGGGCTAATAGAAGAGCTTTTACAAGCCAATAACACCTAGTACAGTGTACCTTAATGTGGCACTGCCAAGTGGATACTTTCGGAGACTGAGGCGTCGAAGTAAGTGGTTACATTAAAAGCCTATAAGTTTTATAGGAATAGGCTTTGTGTGGGCCGTGCAGATGCAGGACGAGGGTGTGCGCTATGTGCAATCAAGAACGCCTATGATGGCCAGTGACAGCCAATTGTGGGACTGGATGATAGCGAAAACGCCGCTGGGATTAAGTCCTCAATAGCGAGGTGGTGAATCATGCACAAGCGCTTTGCGTCTGAGCGTAACTATACCTTCGAAAGTGGACTCTGCAGAACGGCTTCGATGTAACGAGGAGAAGACACCGCGCAATGAAAGGAGGTGATGGACGTCTTCTATCGGTGCGGTTAGGCTGGCCATCCAAAAAACACATGGATGTTACTCGACAACGAGCGTGTGTATCCTAGGCGCGGGTGGATAAATTGCAACTGTCCTATGTGTATCCAGTTTGTGCCGTGAATGATAATCGACCGGGCTAGGTTGAGAGGTCGTCTACACGAAGAACGAGAGTAAAATCCACAATCATCACCGGCGGGAGATGTTAGCGTCTATTCATCGCATCATCGCGGTAGACATAGACTATGGTCCTTAGCCTCAAGGAACTCGTTTGCGGCTGGCTTTTCTGTCGGCCAAGTTCACGCTGTCGTCCGAACCGCCCGATCGATAGCTTGCTGAGGGAGAAAGATGTAGCAACGCTGACCGCGGTGTCGCTTTTGTCACAAACCCAAAAATCTATTCATCTCAACTAAAGCGCGGCCGTGTGGATTAGGTCAACGTTTGCCGATATTTCAGCTCACCAGATGCGTAACGATGCGAAATGAGTCGTGATGCTGCAGGTATGACTTGCTTTATTGTAGCAATGCGCCTCAAAAAATTTGCATCACGCGCGTTGTGATGCAAAGGATTGACGCAACTGCGTTTTTACGTGAGCAATAGTTTTGTTATCGGTTCGAGATCAACGAACAGACTACAGAGCTTCTACTGCTGTTTTGGGCTCACCCAGAAAGCATTGAACTGAACGGAGACAACCCCGATGAAAGGATCATGAATTGCTCGTACAAGACCAACGTCCATTGCTCAACATCTTGTACATGAGCGGTTTCAACGTTGTAACCTAATTTTGGTTGTCTGGAGAGACCGAAGCCGACTTCTTGTAGGCTCTTCAGATCTTGGACGAGCTCATATTACCGATCGACGTACACTCATCCAGAATAACTATCGGTTAGGGCATTTCGTGTCAACATGGCATTGCTCGTTAAAGTTTCCATGTCGAGTTTATTCAAGTCAATGCATCGCCCCCTAGCTTCCGAAGAACCTGAAGAGCCTACAAACAACGCTTTTTGCTAACGAGAACACTTGGAATCCACATCCATTGTCTTCCCGATTGATGGAGCTTGTGATTGTGAAAATCGGGACCAGCCGATCGGATGTGCGTGGGTCGAATCAGTACTCTGACTAGTTGATCAAAAAGGGACAAGCAGTTTGTGCGAGGACGGATAAGCCGATAAGTCACAAAAAAAACTATCAACGAATTATTGTGAAGGTTTAATATCGTCCAATTATGTGACAGAATTGATAAGTTTGAAGTATTGGGTAAGTCACATAGGTTGGTGTTGGTACATTTAATATTGGATTTTAGGCTTTTATATGCTTAATGATATAGATTAAATTTACAAATGCAAAGTGTCGGCAGTCATTGAAAGTGGAGGGTTAACAAGGTTGCCTCCAGCTCATTTATTCCAAGTCGAGGTGCGTATTTACGCACTTCGGTTCGCCGGAAGTCCCTCGACGGGATTGTTTTGGTCTAATTTAATTCTCATCCGTCACGCTCAAATGTATTGAACACGTTATTTTTATTGGAAAGGTTTCGTGGAGATAATCACTTGATTTTTCTATGAAAGATCGTTAATATATCGTGAAAATTTACATTTATTTTGTGGTTACTAATTATTTTTTATAATTGGCCGACCTGATCGGTTCAAGATCCCCGACAGCGCCTTTTACGGTATTTTGGACTAAGTACCATCCCAACCCCGTCCTCTCGTGAAGGTTTCCACAAGAGGACGCCCCTGTCTCGAATAAGTACCTCCTCCGACCTAATCGGAAGTATTAATTGCATCTAGGGTCCACCTCGTGAGTGTAACTCCCCAGAACTAAGGGTACACAAGGTGAGATTGAAGAAGTAGTGATGGATCAAAGCGTTTATGACGATCGGTTGGAAGACTGAGGTGATTAGGCCGATCGAGAACGGTAGTTCTCGGTGGCGTTCGGATTCCCACAGGACCGGATGACCATTTATCGGAGGGGGTACTCCTTTGACCTTCGTTTATTTCCCGATCGGACCGATCAGCGGATACAGTTAATGCTCCCTAAAACAGGGTCATGAATGCGTGTGTCTCGGAGGAGTTGATGAATCGGGGTTGGTTCCGGTTGCTGCCCCAGGCTTTGACTTTTACATTTTGGTTCATGTGCCATCTGCACATCCTTGAAAGAATTCGCGGGAAAAACTGGCACATGGTGTTCAGACACTTAAGATCTCGATCGCTCAGTGGCACATGTGGAGGCGCGATGCGGGCAAACATGTGGTGAAGTTAAAAATGAATCAAATATCGGTTGCCCACATTGTTTCACTGATTCGCTAAATTGGAATATTGATCGCTATTGGCTGAAAAGTAGAATATATGTTCTGTTGGGTGAGGTGGATGTTTAAAGACGAAATGGCTATTGCCTGGCAGGAACGAGATGATCGGAGTAACGATCCGTAACGGAAGCATGAAGATATAGTGTTACTTAATTGAAACTGAGGCGATCGGAGCGATATAACTTTATTTTATGGCAATAAGATGACCAAGTGGGCCGATTGGTTTTGAAATGCCCGATCAGGTTGTCTCTGGATGACAATTCACCGATCAGAACATATTGGTGGAAGCGTAAACGGCGTGTCCTTCGGTTCTGGACGGACGCATACCACCACTTTGGGTATCAGGGCCCTCTTCTGTCGAAGGGACACACTCGCACATAAAGAAATGGCTGCATTCATCCAAGGTTTTTTTTTCACGGCTTTGATGAAGCAGATTAGGATCGACAACAAAGCTTCTGTGCCGAACGGTGAAAGAACGCTACATCTTTTGCGAGTAACCAAGCTATGAATACGTGATACGCGTCATCTCTTTGTGGGCGTTAGTTCAGACTGACAACCTCTGGAGGTATCGTGCAGAATCGCTTTGCTCGCTTTCATTGCAGCGTGTTTTCCGCTTTCTCATGGCAACTTGCGTATGCGCCTAAAATAGATTAAACTGTTACATCGTTAAAGCGCCAGGCGGTCCCCTACATCTGACCTGGAGGGTAGGTTTGCAATCGCTGAGTTTCACCTTGACCGTCGAGAAATACATGGCCTCCTGCTCGTGAGTAGTTTCAGACCTCCAGCGCGCCGCTGGAGAAGGCTGAATCGATTCCTTTGACGAATCCATTAACATTTAGGAGGGGTACCCGCAGATAAAGCACTCACCTGGATAGTTTGATCAACCTTCCTCAGACAACGTGGGTTCCCATTTGGTGACGATTGATGGCTTTGATCAACCTGCTTAACCAAGCGTGGGTTCCCTTCTAGTGCCATAATTACCTGTGTTCGCATGATAGATGCATTTTAATTTGGTCAATCAACGTTTATTGTGCCTGTTTGCCGTGCCACGCGTAGCCATGTAAGACTCGAATCTTGGGATCCATCAGTGCCAGTTTTTTTTAAATGCTGGGGGTCGACAGTTCACCCCTCTCAATTATTTATATCAGCTTGTCGAGACACAGTCATCCGTTCACTACAACGAAAAATGCCGTTTTCGTCTCACCGATTTCTGGTGAGGAATTCGACAAGAACTTTCTCGAGTCCATCCTGACAACCGATGTTATGAGAGTCGCACTTGTGGTCTTTTATGGCAATTCGTAATTATTTTGCCTTGGTCCCCAATTCGTAAAAGGTTTCAATTTTCAGGCCCCAACTCGTAAATTTCCGTAATATTAAACTGCTGTATAGCTTTTACCGGTCGTCTCGATGTTGCTACTAAGACCTCTCAACCTCGCGACGATCTGGACAGCGCACAGTAACTAGTAACTAACAGCAAGGAGTACCAATGAATGATTCGGGCTCAGGGCCTCGTTAAACAGCTAGAAAGGGAAGGATAGATGCCTAGCTGAACAGGACGGTGTAAGTTACCCCCCTGATAAGATCATACCCGAGACACAGGAAGCGGTTGAAGTAGGGACGGATCTAACGGGGATATCAATACCAAAACCGGTATTGGTACCGGAACCGGAATCAAAACCAGTACTTCAACAGCTCCAAAATGATTCTACACTTATACCTAAAGTAGGGCAGGCAACACTAGACCCCGTTATGGATAAGCAGGACTCTTCGATACCGCTTAGCCAACAGGTAGATAGTTCACAACCGCGGCCAGTGGAGGAGATGGCACAGGCGTTGCAGTCGGTACTTCAACAGACCACACAGACTAAGCCACGAGTACAGCAACGGAGGGACACCAAACTAATGCTCGAGCGCATATACATTAAAGCGACCTGTATCCCGATAGACGGAAATGGCGAAAAGTTTACCGAAACTGAAGCTAAACGAACTTGACCGACTCATCGATTTGGATGATTGATGTATTCTGTTGTTTTGACATGCGCAGGCGAAGACAGATTGTAAAGTGAATATATTTTAAGTCCTTAGTTGGCTACTAGATCCTTCAATAAGCTTCTTTGTGACATCATCTATTGACGTCATTCCAGTGACGTCAGTTTATGACGTCATGACCTTACCTAGTCATGTGACGTCATTCACCTGCCCAACATGCATTCAGTGGTGCTCACACTCAACGCTAATGCTGCGCGCATCTTGGTCCAATGCCACTTTCTTGATGCAAATATTTAAGGCTTTAGTCCCTAGTGCCTTGGTCAACCGGTCCGCTGACAGGTCCGCCGTAGAGATGCACTTGAGCACAATGACGTCTCTAGCCACAATCTCCCGGATAAAATGATGACGAATATCTACGTGTTTGGTCCTAGCATTGTATCCTGCATTGCTGGCAAGTCCGATAGCACCTTGATTGTCTTTCCAGACCCACGTCGCTCCCACTTGCTCGAGACCGAGATCCTTAAGCAACGGAGGGACCCACAGCACTTCACGCGTACACAGACTA
>MIQA02023813.1:0-75706 GCA_001887855.2 Sclerospora graminicola
AAACCAATAACAGCAAGAGGGGACCTTGTTAGCCCTCCGCTGTGAACCAATAAAAGCGACTTGTGTCTAAGAAAGCGAAACGTATACTGATTTATCCCTATATCCAATACTCCCTTTTGTGTAATCTACCCCAAATAGCCCGGCTGGACAGTCATGTGTCTTACCCGAAGTAGCCCAGTCAGCTCCACCTGAATCTCTTTTGTGTATCGTACACCAAAACCATCCAGCTCCACCTGGATGCTCTTTGGTGTACTGTACACCTGCCAGTCAGCTTGCCTGGATACTCCTTCGTATCCCGTACACCAAATATTCAGCTACCGCTCGGCTGCCATCCAGCTCTACCCGGATACTTCTTCATGTACCTTACACCAAAAATCCTGCTCGACCCGGATAGCCATCCATCTAAGCCCACTTGGCCGCTGGCGTCAACACATCTTGAGCAGCTTAGCATCCACCTCTGGCGTCTCATCCGTCTTCCACAAATCCACAAAGTCCGAGCCTTCTTCAGGATCCTTCGCACGTACATCTTTCAGACAATCCGCCCCTCGGTCATCCACCATCGGCGGCCATCCGGCCCACCTGATCTGGACGGCCCTCTCTGGCTAGCCCAATTACAAGCCCCTTGATCACGCCCATCTGACTCGATTCCCTGCCTTGCGCCGCGGCAGCTGCCATCCAGAATCCACGCCCTTGGATGGCATTTTCTGCCATATCAGAATATACCGTCGCCAGATATATCTCATACCTGGTCGTTAATTAATTCACAAATCACTTCTCTACAGCCGCCCCTGAGTCTTGTCGCAGTCGCACAACGGTTGGGGCACGATCTCACCTGACACAAGTCTTTTCGATCCCTCTTGCCCAAGCCCCGGTTTGGTACATCTTCTGCCCAATTTCTGGTCATTTCCATTAAGCCGGTCTTCAAGCCGGCTTAAAGTCTCATCCACTTGTGCTGACCCTTTCTTGATATATTTCCAGTTCTGCAAGTTGACAAAGTTAACATCTGTCGGGTTGCTCGGGTCGACGATGACTCGCCTTCCAGTGGGGTGGAAATCCCGGGGCCGCCGAATTCATTCCGTATTCCTGACCTGGTGCTATCTTTGACTGACATCGATACGGCAATGTGCATCCACGGTCAGGTCTGCGGTGATCGGGACAGATTAAAGGAGACTGTCGCTTCCCTTAGGCTGATCTTCGATCCAGTCGGACCGACTCCGAAGTCCTAGCTCAGAGATGCGCGCCTCTCTGTGCGATGCTGGATCGCACCGAGCCTCGAATTTCCGAGCTGAGGCGTAGCCGCGAGAAGCCCGCGGATGAGATAACCCGTCTTCGGGCCATTGTAGGCCAGCTCGCTGATGCCCTACAACAGGTCGCTGCAGCATCTGCCTCCACCTCCGAAGTGGCAGAGCTGAGTAAATGAATAGAGGTGCTAACGGCCCAAGTGGATAGCCTGGAACACATCCAGGCGGATTTGGTCCAAGAACCCTCCTCCGCCAACCGCCAACCGCCGAGCTGACGAAGCTATCGCCCAGGAATCTTTCTTGGAACCGAGTGATCTTCAACGGCAGGTGACCGATCTCGAAGACCAGGTCGCCAACCTGACGAAGAGAGGGGCCGCCTCCGCATACTGGCGGACGACGTCGAACTTCTTCGGGCTGCCAACCACGAGTTAGTTCACCGCTAAAAATTTCAGCGTAAATGATTCGCCCACTCCTGTGTCGTCGTTCTGTCGCTTACAATTTGCATGGCAATGTCTTCGTAGTCCTACAATTGGAACAGCTGAAGGAGCAATCCGCCGAACTTTCCGAATTATCACAAGAGTTGTTACATCTTCATGGGCGGTACCGCCAGCTGTCTCAAGGTCTAGACGCCACGCGGGATGACCGAGACCATCTGCGAGATTCCCATGCTTTAAGCTCTTCGCCATGTTTCTTCTCTTGAGCGGCAGCTGCAAGAGGCCTACTCCAGGCAGCAAAGGCTGCGATCTGAGCATTTCCATGTTCGGAGAAGATATCATGACGCTTGTTACCGGTTGATCCGGGCTGACCGTGTCTACGCCGCCCTGCTGGATAAGGAGGATCGGTTCAGGTCCCTTCTATGCGAACTGCAAGACCAACTCGAGGAGACTCGGATCCAGACTGCCCCCATCCTACAGGCTCCTTCGTGTGCGCGAGAGGCCATCTTGACCGTCTTGAGTATGGTAGATAAATGGAAAGCCTCACTGCCGAAACTGTCCCAGTCGTCTGCCTCGGCAGGATCGAAAACAGGAAAATGTCTAGCCAGCTCTAACCCATCCCTGTCCGGTTCCGCCCCGTCTTCGATCACCCCCAAACGAAGAAAAAGGGGTGAATCCTCCCTCCTGCACCAATGTTATTTGGGCAATTCGGCTAGTGAACGGAAACTTGAACTTGATTCGGACAGCGACTCTGATTCGCTTACAATGGAGGCAGCCGCAGTATCCCCACTCGCTTCCTCGGCGCAACCTGGTTCTACCCCTAACTCGCCACCCGGCTCGGGAGCTGCCTCGCCATCTGGCTCGGACGCGGGTTCAGATCCGTCCACCAGTGAGTTCGAGTACGATGACGATAAAGACGAGGACTACCTCAACCAGCAGGTGTGTGCCGCATTGTTCCGCTCTCGCACGGACACCCGACGTCGCCTCTTGAGTCCTAGTGTCCGAGCGGACTCTTATCCGGCACCCGATCAGGTCATTGATTTACAGACCCCACTGCCGGCTTGTTTTGGCTCCGGAGAATACGATCCTGCTCATCCGTCTTTGCCTCCCAACGCCACCGTCACTTCGACCTTCTAAGACACCTCCAATCCCAAGACAGCTAACAATTCCCTAGATTCCAGGAGGAAGACCGAGACAAAGAACGAAAAAATAGAAAAAGAAGAAACGGAGGAGGGGAAAGATAAGGAAGAGGAAAAAGAAGAGGAGATTGAGGACGACATCTCCGATCAGTGGCTGCAACTCAACCTGGAAGAATTTAGAGAATCTTTTTCCAAGGCCTCAGTCAAATCTCGGCCACCAGTTCGAAAAATTGACCCGTTCGACCTGCAGCCAGGTCCAAGATCCGGCGGAGCTCTCCTGCCCCCGTGACGCATCTTCCAATGCTTCCTCTTCTGTGGTTACCCGGTTGACGCTTCCTAGGTGAGGCGGATCGGTCCGACATCCAGCCTTGGCCGGCCGAGCAGCTACTAAACTTAGTCTCGCCGATGTTTCTAGTTTCCAACTTGCTCACTCTTTATCCCGTCCTTTTTTCTGGATATTCCCTCCGTCTCTCAAGTCGCCTCCACCAAGAGCTTGATGCCCCGACTTGATGAGGTCAGGTGCGGTTGACAAGTTAATGAAGACTAAGCCTTGGGAAATATTGGCCACTGAATGCCAGATATGGGGCTTCCGTCCAGCCCGTGGTTCACCGACTTCCGAAGCAAAGTTCCGAAAATTCGTTGCGGCCCATGCTCAGGCCATCTGGGAATGTACCCATTTTCTGTTCATCTTCGTGGAAGATCGGCGGGAAGACATGCCTCTCGGGAGAAGTTGTTCGGCCCCCCCCTACAGGATATTTGGACCCCCATGTACCGTAAGACAGGTACGATGTACCGTCCAGACCAGGTGTGTGTTTAAAGAAGTTGTAATAAGTGTAATTACAAAACACAAATGATTGGAGACGTTAAAAAAGTGAAGATCTACAAAACTAGAGCTTTACAGCAAATTCGATACGACCACCACTTGAAGATGCAGCACAGCCCGATTCGATGACCATTAATCCATTCATCCCCAAAAAGAAAACCTCGAGAATTGCGATACGGACGCTATATGTAAAGCTGATTCGCCGTAAAACCAACTTCGTTCGCCTTAAAGGTGCACACTTCATGACGTCGCCGCAAGACGACCTACAGTCACCATGGCAAAATCGACAGTTGCGACAATTGACGAGGTGGAGACGAAATTCTGCGATCTATAAATCGTTCACATGAAGGAGTCTGAGGAGTACATTTTGTACGGTCTGCTTATATAGTCGCACCACTAAGAAAAATACGCATCATTTCCGAGCAAAATTCTCGCGCAGGCGTGTGGCTGCTAGCATGGACATGGGCACGGATGTCAGTACGAATGGAGAGATCGAGTCAGTTGGGTCTGCCTTATCGCGTACAGCCAGACTTAACAACGTCTCTAGCTTCTCCACTTCGTCGACGTAAAGCATTGCCAACGCTAAGAACGAGACCATAGGCTTTGGGAATGCCATGATGTAGGTGGCGTAAAAGGCACATCTGCGGCCAGTTGATATTCATTTTCAAACGTTAGGTACTGCTCATTGTCCCGAAGGACTGAAAAAACGCGTTCGTCTACAATACCATCACTGAATTCCTCAACGAGTCTGGTAAAGAGCGCAAGGGTTATAAGTCTACGTCAGTAAAGCAACCCAATGGTAGAATAATAGAAAAAAACATACTCGACGTTATCCACCTCGTGAGGGTCAGCGAAGGTAAATGTCGCTAACAGCGCCGTCGCGTCAAGCACGAGTAAAACTTTCTTCACTTTCATTTTGATCACAATATAATAAAAACGAGAGAACAGAATAGGAGATACACATACCTTTGATATTGGCTGTACGGAGGGGGGGGATGGCGCGGTTGACTGTCTGCAACTTCTTCATAGTACCTCTTACATGTATTAAGGTACGGTAATAGTATTAATAAATGTCATCGCACCGTGAGACTTATCCTAGGTACGAGCTTGTCAGAATGTCGTGGCTTTATTCATTGAGGTACATCGTACCTGTCTTACGGTACAGGGGGGGGCGAATAACATGTCCCCATGCCTCTCAGAATGTATCTCGCCGCTCGGAAGAATCGGCTTGGACGGACCTCGGATGCGTTGGTCCGTTTGTGTGCGTTTGTCTTGGAGGGCATCAGGGTTGGTGCCTGTGACCTGGACCTGTTCCTCTCCCTTCTTATGCCCATCTGGCGAACCTTAAAGTTGAAAAGAGCGGGGAATCGGCAAAGGGTGGAACGTGGTATCCGGGTCTTTGGAAGCTATCGACCGGCAAGAATCTAGGCGCAATCAAAATCGCAACTGGCCCTCTGATCATCCTGGATTTCAAGTGTTCCGGCTCCGCAACAAGTATAATCGTCCTGAGTGATGGCCGACCTGACTCGTTTAACCTTTTCCTTTCGTTTTCCAATTTTAATATATCCGTCCATGCTTCTTTTATCCCTTACTCCATTCTTCCCTTCGGCTGTTAACCTCGTTTGTTCAATGCCCGATCAGCTGAAGGCTTACCTAAAGGGATCGCCTGTCGCCACAGGGCGCCTCCTGATCCGGCTAGTTCTGGATATTCGTTCCCCAATCCTGGTTGTCTTACTCTTCTTCTCCAAAATGGTTGGTTCCGGGTGGGTGGATTTCGCGCATGGCAACCTGCCCGATTATCTCCGGCAACCTGTTTATTTCCGCTAATTAATCTTACATACTCGGATCCGAAACTGTGATGCCGACCTGATCACGCATGGTCAATATGGCCAGATGATCTGCTATTGTTCCACTCTCGTTTGACATGTAACAATTCGTGTACTGGCCATTTCCGCAGGGCGGACATGACCCGATCATTTAAAATTCTTAGTCGGGGGCCTTGCAGTCTATCTCCCCCGTGATTTGTCGAATCACTAGATTGGAGTCACCGCATATGATAATCCGCCCGTGCGTCAGCAGATCTAGGTAAAGCAGCAATCCTCGATATTCTTCTTCATTCCTGTTATGCTAGGCGTGAAATCCGAAGCAACAGCGACCACTTCACACTCGGGCAGCTTCCATTGGATGGCACTATAGGCGCCTACTCCCCTTTTTACGCTTGCTGACTCGTCAAAGCTCAGAACCACCAGTTCTTCCGTCGGTTCCACTGTCGGTGGCGGTAGTGTGATGGATTGTCGTGGCAATTTTCGAGGCGCTATGGCTATCAGCGCTTCCTCCACTTCTGTTCTTGGGGTGATGCTGGCCGCTAAGGTGCCCAGTACCTCCTGGTGCACTTGATCACTTCTAGAGATCACTGAGACAACAACGCATCCCATCTACCAAGTCGGCCATCAATTCCATTTGCCGTAAATAGCCAATAGGGTCGACCGTTTGGATAATACTTTAATAGGGCGAGACACCAACATCGTGTAGCACACGTCCAGAATCCGTTGTAAAGCCAACACATATTTATCCACCAGCCCATAGGTAACTTTGTTAGTCATCAGAGTCCGGCTGGTGAACATCACAGGACAATACACTCCATCATAATCCTGCACAAGGGCAGCTGAGATAGCCCACTTGTTATCATAGATGATTGACCACGAGCACCTTATTAACATCGAAGTGCTTCAGGACTGGTGGGGTCGCTATCTTTGCCTACATCATACCAAAGTCCACCATCGCCCTGGGCATGTGGTCATCCTGCCCGGCCGCACAGGAGTTTGGCAGCCGGCTACCTGTCTGGGTGGACCCGGGTAGCATATCATTCGCTGAAATAGTTAACCCGGTCAGCTTATCATTGGCTGATATTGCTGGCTCGGTCATTATTTCTTTTGGCGATCCCGCTATCTCAACTTGTTGTAATCCACCTCCCGTAGCTCATACAGAACAGCAACATAGACCGCGAAATCCTCAATGACGACTATAATAGTTCAAAGTGCCCAAAAATGATTGCATGGCCTTCAATGACCGCGGGGAAGGTAGATTACTCAGAGACTCCAGATCTTTCGGATAAGCTTCCAATCCGGCATCCGAAACGTGATGACCCAAATAAGTCACCTTAGTTTTCCCCAGAAGTTTTTCACCACACTAATCGAAAGATTCCACTTTTCACACGTTATCATCAACTTTTCCACTTTTTCACATAGTAAATCCCAAGTAGTAGCCGTCACGAGAATGCCATCAATGTAGGGCCGCCGCCCGAAAACTTTCGGTTTTGGGTCGGGGTCCGGGTCGCCTTCGGCGAACACATCACCGACCAGTGCAGGATCTTGGTCCGCCTTGATCTTGAAATGTCCATACAACGCGTTATCTATTAGTCGTTGGACCGGGAGATTGCGGGTTCGAGTCCCACCGTAGACGAAAATCCAAAGTCGGATAGAGTCGGGGTCCAAAAGTGTAATGAAATGAGGCCCTTACAGCACCGCGCTTGACATGGCTTACACCACCCTGTATAGGGTCAGGTTCTCTAAATATCATCTCTATTAGTCGTTGGTAAATCTGCGGAGCATTCTTTAGGCCGGACGGCATCCGGTTCCACTCAAACAACACGAAGGACGTCACAAACGAAGAGATTTCCCGTGAACGATCGGTCATAGAGACCACCCAGAATCGACGAGCCATGTCCAATGAGCAATACCATTGCTCTTTATTCAAATCCTCCAGCAAGTCGTGAATCAACGGCATCGGGTAAACCATTAGCTTAGTCAGCTGGTTCACCAGCCGGTAGTCGATACACAGCCTTATATCCACCCCATTATTCTTAAAAATGATTACAATGGGCGACGCCTATGGCGAGGTGGACGGCTGTATTATCTTGGTGGCCACCAATATCTTGATAAGCTCCGACAGCTTTTCCTGATACTGGGGAGCGACTCTCTGGCACCTTTGCGCCACCGGCTTTGCGTTACCCACATCGATGTCGCATACCGCCTCATGGGCGGCCGGAGGCAGTGTATTTCCTGGGCCAATCAGCAGATGTTTCCTTTTCCATATGATATCCTTCAGCCTGCTGATCTCTTCCGGGGTGTTCACACCTGGGTCTCCGACTTGAAGATCGTCGATTGTAACTGCTGGTGGGCAGGGAGTCACCTCAGGTAACACCGCCATCTGATCCTCCATGCCTTCAACATATAGATCGCCCCCTTCATGAATGCAGACTTGATCAGCTTCGACTGATTCCGGATCTGGATCGGTCGATCCGCCTCCGGCTATTTCCGAATCTTGATCGGACGGATCGGTTGATCCGGTATCATCTTGCTTATCAAGTGTTCCGATATCGGAGGTGACCGCACACGTGACTCTACTTTGTCTTCTCTCCTGATCCTGTCGTTCGTCTATCTTCGACGGAGTGGACAAAACCAGTTCAGCGATCGGGGCAGGATCTCGGCCGGTACGTTCCTCCAGATCCGGCGATGGCCGGCTCCGCGTCAATATCCTAAAAGGGGTCCGATACTCTGGTTTAACCAGCATTGGAGTCTGGTCTTCTTCCACTACCTCCTCTTCGCTGACCAAATCAGTGGTTGCCTGAAAGGCCAGGTTTCACCACTCGAAATAGCGTCTTGAGCCAATAGTAACATAACCCGGCCGGCGGGGCACCTTATCCTCGGCCAGCCACATTCCAATGATCACGTCTTCATGCAAGGTGAAGGGCATTTCCGAGATATTGGTCACACTTATGTAATTGATGTGACCTTCCCCTTTGACAAACGAGGGTACCCAACACTCGCCCCTTGTCAGCCATAATTTACGCCGCCTGTCGTGTGGTCGTACCATTACTTTCACCGCTTTTCCCACTGGCATCGTTACAAACTGACCTAACTTGAGAAACTGGACGTGGGCACCATATAAGGGCCGCCGACCTGCGAGCTGGATCTGCACCTCATCCGATAACTTCTATCTCCCATGCAATAAATCCAGCCGTCTGTCGACTGGGACCATAAAGTTCATCCCCAGAATTGCATCCTGCCCGGCTAGCTTACCCACCCAGGCGGTAAAGTAATACACCAAAGACCCAGCCAACGTAATCTTAACTCTTGTTCTTCCTTGGGTCATGTATGAACTTTCTCCAATGCCGATACATTCCTGCCGCTTCGTCTCGTCTATTTCACACCCCACCTTACGAGCAAAGGTGGTGTCCACGATAGACACTTCTGCGCCAGAGTCGAACAGCATGGTGGTCTTCTGGTTATTGATTTTTCCATCCGCCTTGGCCTGCTTGAACCATTTATTCGGTGAATGATATTTCCAATAACCCCGCGACTCGCCGGGTAGCAGATTCAATTCCATAAGCACTTCAGACCGAGATATTCGTCCGTTCGTATACTGCTCACCAGAAAAGGGTCAGCCATGCCGCCCAGGGGTCGAGATACGTACTCGTCAACCTTACATGTATTGTCGTTTACGCTTTGTTTTGCTTCTCGATTATCCTCGTTACCGACATATTCATAGATACTAACACTAGACCGCTGGACTCGAACCAGATTCCAACCTGGCGAGCGATCTAGTTTAATATCTTTTCCACCCCCGGTGGCAACATTCCAGCGTGCTTGGTCGGGACATGCTTGATGGATTCACAGTGGGGATACTTCCTTCTGGGACAGTTCTGGTCAGTTTGGGCCGGAAAACCCTTCTGCTGGTTGGACCCAGATGGCAGCCTGGGTTGCTGACTGGCTTCCGCCGAGAACAGATACCGGTACTGCTCCTCCTCGGATTTCCCCCAGACCGCTAATTCTCCCCTTACGAACTAGTCGCATCCGACTGTCGGGCCACCGTGCGGACGGCTCGGGCCGTATTGGTGGATGGCGGCCGGCTTTCTTCATCCGGACTAAAACGTGACTTGTACCTGCCTGCTCCAACTGCTGCCTTGGAGCCTCCCTTCTTCGCTCTTTGTTAAGTACGCAGCGTCAGCTCCAGCTCCGTGGTTTTCTTCAATCGCAATAACCTCAGCTGGTCCGCCATCTCCCAATCGTCGAACGCGCTGATAAAATGCTCTACATATCCCCGGGCGGCTTCCGACCGACTGTCATCTTCTTTAACTGGTATGTTTGTCCTCATTCCTGCGACATTCAGACGATGGAGGTATTCCATAGGGGTCTCATCTGCCCGCTTCTTGGTGTGGAAATACTGGCGCGCTACCGACATTCCCGCAGTATTGCTCCCCAAAAGCTTCACCTCGCTCCCTCCAATTGTCTCGGACTTCCCGGTTGAGCTGCTGGATCCAGTATTTTGCCGAACCCTTCATCAAGTCTCCGTAGATTAGACACTTCTCATAGTCCAGCGTACGGTCTCTAAGGGATGCTGACTTTGTCTTGCTCAGCCATCCTCGGGCTTGATCATCATCCATGTCCCGTCCAGTGAAATCCTTCAGCTCGGACGTGACTGACATCCGCACCCTGGTAATCGCCCCTGAGGCCGGATCAAACGATGGGGCTGAGGCCATATTGTATTGGCGAGCCATACCCAGATCCAGGTCATCCGGATCATAGTGATACGTGGCTGACCTGACCGATTCCATATCCACGTTGCTGAGAGACAGCTTCCTATTCGTTGGCCGCCAAGGCCAGCGACTTGGATAGCGACTTTGAGGAACGGTACGGGGCTCTCTCTACTTGGACTGCAGTGACTCCATGTCTTCATCAATCGGCTAACTCGCATAGTACTGAGCTGGCTCGGACACCTGCCTCTCACGACGAGCCGGCTGGTCCGGTGATCCCGGACTACCGCGGGTGGCACTAATCCGACGCTGTTCCTCCAATTATCGCTCCATCATCGCCGAAAACATGCTCCGAAGGTGATTCGGCACTTGAGGACTAGCCTGGGGGTCCACTTGCGGGGTGACTGGGGGGGGCAGCTGGGGTGCCAGCTTGAGATTCCTTCTTAATCCGCACGTCCACGTCTTTTGGCTCTGGATCCACCGTCGCCGTCCGGGTCTGGACGCTGTGCTGACTGGCTTTCTTCCGCTCGGGTCTATCTGGATCTTCGTATCCTCCAAACCTCGTGGCCACTGCCACACGCGTTGCTCCCCTAGGGCCAAGCGTCATGCGGGTAATACCCACAGATGAGTCTGTCGAATATACTTCTGAAGGGGCAGACTCATACGGTGAAGAAACTGAATGAATTCCGACTGGTATACCTGCTGCCGGTGGTGAAGGTGTGGTCGGTTCAGCTGTTACCGCCATCTTGTGCAACGGAGAGCAGCCCACTAACGGTACCAAGCGGTCGTGATGTGCGCTGGATGCCTCCTTCAGTCTATCCGCCTTCAGGTCGAGCAACTGGTTTGGGTCAAAAGCCCCGGTGTTGATGCTGGTTTGCTAGAGCTGATCGAACAGTCCTTTTATGAGGGACACTTGGCTGTCTGAGAGAGATGGGAGAGAGACGGAACCTGTCCGTAAGAACTGACCCAGCTCACGAAGTTGGTGGGCACGCTCCAGGTCAGTGTACGTAACCTTCTGTGATAGGCCGTCCAACCTTTCTTCTTTTTCTTCAAAACGTGGCCTATCTTTGCAAGGTAGAGAATCCGGTCCTTGCCAATCTGGTTTTTTAGGGGTAGGTGGCCTGGATAGTAACATGGTCCTGATCCAGCCAGCTTTCCACTCTGGTCATATCCAACCTTCGGTTCATCTTTCTTAAAATTTCTTCTTTAATATCCATTACATGTACTTGTTTCTCCGGATCATACTCGAAAGCGCGATCCTTTCTTCGGACTATGGTGACCTGCACCATAATCAGATCCGGCTCCAGCTGGGGTATAGTGGCCGGAACTATAGTGACTAGTACCAAAATCCGGCCCAGCTCCAGTAGAGCCCTCCACGGGAGTAACTTCTTCTTTAATGTCGACCTCGTACTCCCCCAATCCGAGTCGACCAACGCATCCTTCCATCTTCAGCAGCATTGGAGCGATATGCCTTCCCCCAATACACCCGACACAACATCTTCAACAAATTTGACAGGGTTAGGTATTTCGTCCACTAGAGACTCGCGGTGATATCCAGGGTCACCAAGAGATCCGGGCACGCGCACCATTGTGCGAATTAGTCGCTCTCGGAAGAACCTTTTGAGATGCGAAGACCCACGGGGGGACAGAAGACTATAATTTCCTTTTGAGATGCGAACACCCACGGGGGGCCAGACTGACTTTCGGAGGGGGTACTCCGTCCATCCAGATCTTGATCCGATCCGGCATCCAGCCGGCTGGATCGGTCACTTCCGTCACCTTGGTCGTAATGACTTGGATGACCCTTGTTCGAAAAGCTCACCTTGTGTACCCGTCAGCACTGGCAGTTGCGCTCTCTTGATGGACCCTAGGGCGAAAAGTTAAAAGTCCGTCGAATAGGGAAACGAGGGTTAAGACAAGGGGTACTCCTGGGCAGAAATCTTTACCGGGGAGCAGGATTGGCAATATACTTGAAGTTTGTATACTGCGACGGCTGGACCGAGAATAATTCGATCGGCCTGCTAAACCAAAGATAAAAAAGAGGTAAATCCAGTCGTGTATGTAATAGGGAATCCAAATGGCACTCCACAATCTTCCACAGTAGACCAAAACGTTACTACACTATCCAATAGAGATAAACTGTGTTCAAAACACGAGCGACACGAGTTGAGTATACGCGACGCGGCGACACCCGGTCAGGGGATTTCCGGTGGGTTACTATAACCTTCCCCGGGCAAACCAATAGCAGCAAGAGGGGACCTTATTAGCCCTCTGCTGTGAACCAATGAAAGCGACTTGCGTCTGAGAAAGCGAAACGTATACTGATTTTTATCCCTATATCCAATACAACCTTTTGTGTAACCTACCCCAAATAGCCCGGCTGGATAGTCATGTGTCCTACGTGAAATAGCCCAGTCAGCTCCACCTGAATCTCTTTTGTGTATCGTACACCAAAACCATCCAGCTCCACCTGGATGCTCTTTGGTGTACTGTACACCTGCCAGTCAGCTTGCCTGGATACTCCTTCGTATCCCGTACACCAAATATTCAGCTACCGTTCGGCTGCCATCCAGTTCTACCCGGATACTCCTTCATGTACCTTACACCAAAAATCCTGCTCGACCCGAATAGCCATCCATCTAAGCCCACTTGGCCGCTGGCGTCAACTCATCTTGAGCAGCTTAGCATCCACATCTGGCGTCTCATCCGTCTTCCACAAATCCACAAAGTCCCAGCCTTCTTCAGGATCCTTCGCACGTACATCTTTCAGACAATCCGCCCCTCGGTCATCCACCATCGGCGGCCATCCGGCCCACCTGATCCGGACGGCCCTCTCTGGCTAGCCCTTTTACAAGTTCCTTGATCACGCCCATCTGGCTCGATTCCCTGCCTTGCGCCGTCCTACCGCTTGTGGATACACTCGGAAGCTGCTATTCAGAATCCACGCCCTTGGCTGGCATTTTCTGTCAATCAGAATGCACCATCGGCCAGATGTATCTCATACCTGGTCGTTAATTAATTCACAAGTCACTTCACCACAAGAGCGGAAGAGGAAGAAGCGCTGATAGCTATAGCGCCCCGGAAGCAGCCACGACTATCCATCACAGTCTCCCCACCGACGGTCAGCAGTCCAGCAGATGAGTTACTGGTGCTGAGCTTCAACGGGTCAGGTAGCGGCAAGAAGGAGCGGGTACTTACAGTGCCATCCTGTGGAAGCTGCCCGAGTGGAAATGGATGGCCGGTGCCTTCGACGTTACGCCTAATATAACAGTGAATGAGGCAGGATGCCAATGGCTTCTGCTTTGTTTCGATTTAGAGGATTATTATATGTGGTGACTCCAATCTAGTGATTAGACAAATCACTCGGAATATTGACTGCAAGGCTCCCTGACTAAGATTATAGAATGATCGGGTCATGTCAGCCCTGAGGAAATGACCAGAATATGAAATGCTACATGTGAAAAGAGAGTGGAACAAAAGTGCAGACCATCTGGACACGTTGTATATGCGAGACCAAGTTGGAGTCACGGCTTCTGATCCAACCATGCTATCGGGTCTGGTGGAGGTCAATTGACTACCTGAGCTTTTTCGTACGGCTGACACCGAGGAGGTAATTTGAGTGAATGCTGTCACCCGGTCGCAGAAGCACCGTTCGCTGGCCGCCAAATCACCACCTACAGAAAAAAATGAAGGGATAGTGCAGATGCTGTGGATAGAACAGATCCTCAAAGCGCAGGACGAAGAGAAGTGGATGGTGAATCTTAAAGCGTATCTGAATGGGGGAAGTGGAGTGAAGAGCAGACCAAGGAGTGCTCTAGGATGGACCCAGACTACGAGGTGGATGAGGATAGATTGCTGTTTTTCAATCGAGATGCTGACCAGCAGGAGGCCGATAGGGACAAGTCAGCATGCTTAGTCGCGCCATTCCCTTTACAGCGGAGGTCCTCTACCATTATCATGCATGTTTAGAATGAGAACATCAGTGCATTGGACAAACGTATCACATGATTAAAACGCACTTTCACTGGAGAGGCCTCTACCGACCTCGTTTGGTGCAGTGGTTAAGGCCCTGCCCTCGGGACCGGGAGATTGCGGGTTCGAGTCCCATCGTGGACGAAAATCCAAAGTCGGATAGAGTCGGGGTCCAAAAGTGTAATGAAATGAGGCCCTTACAGCACCGCGCTTGACATGGCTTACACTACCCTGTATAGGGTCAGGTTCGCTAAATATCATCACTGGAGAGGCCTCTACCGCAGTGTGCAAGCCTTTATGAGAAACTATCAGGATTGAGAGACGGGGAGGGGTCGGCCGGCCATTAAAGGCAGTCACCGTGAAACATACAATCAACCTATCCCTACCACGTTATCGCGATGGGCCATATCCCATCCCTACCTACGTCTCGAAAAAGATATACCAACTGTTGATCAGGATGAATTTGTTTACACGGCTGGTCATAGCTAAATCACGTTCCACCCGTACGGCGCAGCAGGTGGCTCGGTGTTACAATGATGCCTGTTTAGACGTTTTGGAGCCAGCGAAGCTTTTATGCACAATAGTGAACCGGAATATATGGCAGATGTTCTACGAGATTTCGATAAATTCTGGACAGTGACAGAGCGCAACCATGGCTTATCGTCCACAAGCGAACGTGAGGGCCGAAAGAATGGTACAGAGTCTGACGAGAGTCATTAAAATGTATGTGGTGGAGGCCGACAAGCAGGATAGGGCAAATATGACGTAAGGCTGGTTTTTGCTATTAATTCATCTCACGATCGGGGGAGGGGAGACAACCCTTTTTACTAAGCATATGGTTGGGATCCTAGATCCACCTTGGAAGCCTGATCCCAATAGGGTGTACCTGAAGCCGCGATTGAGAAGCTCGTCGCTGGTGGATGGGGTACAACGCTATTACTCACTGGTACGTGAACAACTGAACAAACGTCTCCGATAAGCTATCCAGGACTGCGCCGACCGGAACAATGACCAGGCCCAGGTTTGGTCATACTTCAAGGAAGGCTATGCACGAAAGCTGACTCGTATGTGGGACTGTCTTTCCGCGTAGCAGATCTGGTCGGAGGGTATATCGATAAGTTGGTTACAACAGGCACTGATAACAACGTTTTTTTTTTATAGTTCAGGTGTCCAAGCTGAAATTGGTAAGACACTTTCCAGACCGCTCGAGGACTCCTTTAGTATCAGGAAACAACAGGGTTAATTCTGACGAAGCCCTGTTGCCCGAAGACAGTTGGGAAAGACCGCTAGACTCCCATGAATATGAAGTTGAAAGGATTTCGCATGTTAGATCAGTATGGAAGACCAGATTTAAGCGGACCCACAGGAAATTTTTGGTACAAATGAAAAACACGAAGAACCGACGTGGGTAGATGAGCTGAATCTAAATTGTGGGATGGCCGATGAAGGGGTTTGACCACCAGAAACGAGCCGGAATCGATTTGAGGTCATGTAGATTCATGAAGAAAGTGGAGCTGTCCCAGAAAAATAGGCTTTCCTGGTTTCGTTTGACAGGTCAAGCCAGGCTAGATGATACTAATCAACCAATCAAATGGTGGACGGGAATTAATCTGGCCGGGAATTACCACTCAAATGCTGGACAGGAGCTTACGGGGTCAGTGCAGGCGGTGAAATGGTGCGGATGAACGGGTGGTTGGATTACGGAGAGAAGTGGGAAGTAGAGATAATGTTTTCCCGATATGGGCCATAGAGCGATAAAGACATTGGTAAAGTGGACAACAATGAATTGATGTGTGTAATGGACACGGGAATATGCTAGCCACCGGAGTCGGGATTCAAGTGTTCACTTACCAGTGCGACGAAACTTGTTCTGGAGTTGAGTAACGATAAGACCAGGATAGCAGTTGGGGTCTTGTCAATATTGGTTGCGCCACGGATCTTTCCGGTCAATCTCGTCAAGTGAAGCCTGGAGGGCGGTAGCGTGACTGGGGTCACCTAGTCCTGGATACCAGGTTCCGGCCTCAACTGGCTCCCTACTTTTCTCTACCTTATGGTTAGCCATATGCAACACCATGGGACAAAGAAATAAGTCTAGGTCATAGTTACCAGCTTTTATTCCATCGGCGATGAGGGAACACAGATTGGTCCAGCCTTCAGCCGCCCGGTTGCGGCGCTGTTTACGTTGGGTACGGTATTCGGTCAGGCCGGAATCTACGCGCTGAGATCCAGCTGAGATGAAGAGGAATTGAGTAGACTCCCAAAAAGCCAAAAATTGCGGGAGAGACATTCCATATACGCACGACGGAAACCGGCGAACCAGCCGGTTTGGGGCAGGTCCGTATCTGGCATATCCGTTTCCAATACGGTCCACGGTTCTAGAGTCATATCCTTTTTGATCTGCTAAGAATTAACCAGGTCAAGAAGCCAGGCTAAAGCACGTGGTGCCCGGAAAGACGGAGGAAATATCCAAAACGCTGAACGAGACAAAAATCAGGCGATATCGCAGCCAGTGAGATTGGACGCGCATATCGTTCAGCTGGACCGAAGCCCAAAGGCGAGTTGCACTCAAGTCACAAGACCTTAAGGCTTCCCGATGAGGGAACCAAAGGGGGGTAGACTCTTCAACCGACCCCTAGGACTCGTCCATGTCCGAGACCGGCTCGTCCAATTCGAAGACGTTCCAACAGGGTGTCTTTTCAAGTCATCGGTGGTAGCCACGTCGTCGTCTAATTTGAATAGGCCTGATTTTTCTTCCTTGTGTAAGGCTTTGATCGACATCTTGGCTCTCAAACCAGCAACATTCAACCAATGTAGATATTTGATCGGTGTTTCATCAAATCTTTTCTTCATATGATAGTTTTGTCTCACGGCTGATACTCCTGAGTTGCAATATTGCTTGTCAAATTTACCACACACTTGAGGCCACTTCAGTTGTACTTTCCGACTCAACTGCGTAAGCCATTTCTTGGTCGGACCTTCCATCAAATCAGCAAAATTATGCATCTTCCCCCTTCTGGTGTATTTTCTCTTAGAAAGGCTGACTTCATCCGGCTGACCAGGCTCTCGCCTGATCATTATCCATTTCCTTGCCGGTGAAGTCTTTCCAGTCAGAGATTGGCGTTATCCGGACTCGAGTGATTGTTTCGGAATTACTATCAAGTGCCTGTACCGAGGACGTATTTGCCTTGCGCGGCATCTCCATGTCCAAATCGTCCGGATCAAAGTGTTAACTGATTCCCCCGTTTGATTCCATATTCACATCACTGGGTGGGGTAATGTATAAATCGAACGCGATGGCTGGTTTGACATATTACTCGGACAAATCCGGCTGATTGGACTGATTTCATGTCCAAATCCGCAGAGGTATGAGCTGGTTTGACTGCGAATTGATCCATATTCGGCCTTGGTTGCCATGGTTGAGTCTGACCCGGTACAGACTGGTCAAATCCATGTTGTTTTCCCACGAATCGGCTCATCATTGACGTAAATATAGTTCGCATTTGTTCCGGAACTACAGGTACACCTGTGAAATTATCGTTGAGCGTCGGGTTGTTTTGTTCCGTTTCTTGAGCCTTTCCGAAACTGTCTTCTGACCCGACACGACCCGGTTCGGACTTCTCTTCCTGATCTGCGATTTGGTTTCAGGGTCGGTCTTCCTGATTCCCTTTGGGCTCGATGTCATACGAGTCACTCCGACCGAATAATCTGTAGAATCCGCTCTAGACGGAGAGGATCCATAAATTAATTCAACATCTATAGAATAGTCGACCAATTGTGATCGATGTGAAAGATCGTTCGGCGGTGATTGGGCCACGGGGTTGCCCCAAGCAACGAATCCAGGTGATCGTACAACATTATCATGGCATCTCTTATCGATTCTTGGTCTAGCTCGAACTGATTATTCGCGTCGAACGCATCAGTAGTAAAGCCGACTTCATCGATCTGGGCCAGGATTTTTTTATCAGGTCGAGCTGGCTACCGGTGATAACCGGCCATGTTGATCGACCTTCCAGCTTCTCTCGGCGCATGGATAAAGTAGTCGCAATAACGATGGCCACATTACAGACAGAACAATCATACTCAAGGCACAATTACAACAGGAGGACTGTCCAGGAATTTTTATTTCTGGATTTCACAAAAGTATACAATACGGTAAATAGACACTATTTGTATCATGTTTAATCGTTTTTGGATTCAGTCCCGACTTTGTGAAATGAATAAGGAATTTTCATGAAGACACTACATCAGATTTCTTAGCAAATAATCGGATTTCTCAACCTATAGAAGTTCGATCGGGTATACGTCAAGGATGTCCATTGGCCCCTTTGTTTGTTTTTTTGGCTGTTGAACCACTGACATTCGGAATACATTAGGATGGGGAATTAGATAGTATTGTGGTGAAGCAAATCGAGAAAATATTATACCAGTGAACCACACCTCGATGGTGATTGGTGGATTTCTCATAAATAGCCTGTTATAACCGGTGACAGGTGGGACATACCGGTTCAACGTGGGGATGACGTAGGTAATAACGAGCTACCTTGAAAACGTTGAGAAAAGTATGGAAATTGCCGTTTTCGCACCTTGTCCCAGAGACCAGAGGATCGGCAAAGTATCACGACCAGACGAGAGTATCCAGATGCCGGACTCGGTTGATTCTAAAGTCGGACCGGTTAAGGTATTTGTGACGAAGAAGTTTTATGGATGGTTTGGTATACGGGTTATGATGGAGCATGTTATTGGATTCGGTTATCAGTGATCTATAAGGGTCAATTGACACGGGAGTGGGACTCCGGTTAACTGCCTAAAGGAGCCGAATCACCCTTAACACATGAAGATCAAGCGCGTAAAGAAGCTCCTATGTATAAGACAGTGATCTCCATGGGAAATATCAGCCTAAGCAAGTTGCGAAGAACAACAAACCGGCTCTGATCGACACATCAAAGCATCGGACCGAGTACGACATCAAGAGAATAAGTTTTTTTGTGTATGTTGGAGGCAGAAGATAGGTTTGGACCAGCAAAGGAAGCTGATTCCGGTCTGGTTCCGACCTGGTTCGAAGTGATCTCGAGGTGATTCTGAGCTGGTTCTGACCTTGTCCCGAGCCGAACAGAAACTGGTCCAGATTGGTCCCGAGTCAGCTTTCAAGTGCTGAAGTATAAGGAATCTAGTCAAGTTCAGTGCTGGAATCGGACGTAGTCCCAAGAGGCCGATTCTATGCTGTTTCTAGCTGATACCTGATGATCGGGTTGATTGAAGATTAGTCGAGAATCGGGTCAGGATCAGTTGATGATCGATCTAAAGTGGTACGGGTCAGGTTGAAAAAGAGTTGAAGATTGGTCGATGGTGGTACCAAGACAACATTGTGAGCAGATGGTCAAGCCTAATATATGAGGTGGGTCACATAGGTTGGTGCATGGTACATTAGATATTAGATATTGCATATAATCATATAGGATTGAATTTACCCCCTATGGAAAGAGTCGCTCCGACACGTGTCGCTGTCATTGGGAGCACAGGGTTTAGTTGACCCCTGTAGCTCAACTTAAGTTCCGTTTAAGACGCGCATAGACGCTTTGTGGCTTACCGGAAGTCCCCGACGGGATTAATTTAACTTTCAACCCTCACCCCCCCACGCTCCGTGTTTTGAACATGTTTAATTAATTGGAAATATTTTTGTGGAGATGACGTTGTGCTTTACTATGGAAGATCGTGAATATATCGTGGGTTTTCGTGGTTTCTTGGTTATTTCCCGTTTATTGGTTAGTCCAGTCGGTTAACGTATCCCGCCCCGGTCTTTGAAATACCTTCACGTAGTGTCACCCCTGATTTTCCCTCCGGAGAAGTTCTACCCGGGAACATCCCCCGTCTCGTTAAGGTCACATCCTCCGAATTGATTCGGAACATTTTCTTCATCCATAGTCTAGTTGAGTGAGTGTAACCACCGAATACCAATGAGACACAAGGAGAGATGAAGCTTAATATGGTTTCTATCATGCTTGAGGACCAGTCACAAGACTGGAAGGATCGGATCAGTCATGATAGTGATGGTTCATTCGATCCCGACACTGATCAGGACCAACGGAGTACCCCCTCCGATAGTTGGTCGTCTGGGCTAGTGGGTATCCGAATTCCACCCAAACCCTACGGTCTGGGTTTGGAAATCGGCTCCACCACAATGGTCCGCAAGCCCGGACCACCTTTTGGCTCAGAATATCCTTTGAAGATGAAAAAGATGTGAAAATCAAAGTGAAGGAAACTTTTTCGGGCGCATTGGAGGAAGGCATATCGTCTCCGATGCTGTCCAAATTTAAAAAAAGCGACGATCAACCTGGTCTGGTGCAGTTCCAGGTCGAAATTAAAGATGCAACAACTCCCCACAAGGCTCCGATTGGAGCCGGTCCGGGTAATAGTAAAATTAACTATAATCCGGGAAGGATCGGGGTGCTGACCTCGATCCGTGCATTTAAAGAAAATTGAAAAGAGAAAAAAACATGGGGTCGGATCGATATGTTCCAACTAATAAATATGTAAAACCTAAACCGAAGATGTTCGAAGAAGACGAAGAGAAGACTTAACTAGCTGAAAAAACACGGTTTAAGATGTTGAACGCTTGTTTTACCTTCGTAAATTTCACAAATTTATGGCTAACAACCGAGTGATGAGAGCATCAAACCTAAGATCATTATATTCGGTATTAGATACTGTATATATAAATATAGGATTAAATTACCCCTAAGCAAAACGTCGCTCCGTCACGTGTTGTGGTTATTGGGAGAACAGGGTTAACTGTAGCTCAACTAATTCCCGGTTAAGACGCACCTTGACACATTTTGTCTTACCGGAAGTCACCCGACGGGATTGTTTACGGTTACAACCTTCGGCCCTCACCCCTTTCGATCACGTGCTTGGAACACGTTTATTAATGGGAAATGTTTTGTGGAGATAAGGTATTGGTTTTACTGTGGAAGATCGGGTTATATCGTGATTTTTCGTGGTTTCTTGGTCAATAAACGAGATGTCTCGTTTATTGGTTGTTCCGGTCGGTTGAAATATTCCGACCCGGCCTTTGCGATACTTGTATAAAGTATCACCCATGATTTGTCCTCCGTTGAAGGTTTTCACCCGAGAACACCACCGTCTTGAAACGGTCACGCCCTCCGACCTGATTCGAATAATCTTTCTCATCTAGAGTTCACCTGAGTGAGTGTTACCACCGAAGAATAATTGGTACACAAGGTAAAATGAATCTAAATTTGGAATCTATCGTACTTGACGACCGGTCGGAAGACCGGGAGGATCGGATCAGTCATGATAGTAATGATTCACCCGTTCCCGACACTGATCAGGATCAACGGAGTACCCCCTCCGATAGTTGGTCGTCTGGGCTAGTGGGTATCACCCAAACCCTACGGTCTGGGTTTGGAAATCGGCTCCACCACAATGGCGCACGTGCTTGGATCACTGGGTGACTCTGGATTACACCGTGATTCCTCTGAAGATGAGAACTATGCAAAGATCAAAGTGGAGGAAACTATTTCGGGTACATTGGAGGAAGGCGTATCGTCTCCGATGCTGTCCAAATTTAAAGAAAGCGATGGTCGACTTGGTCCGGTGGAGTTCCAGGTCGAAATTTAATATGAAACGGTGTCTTTGGCCTCCATTATACGTTGAACACCCAAGGTTGACCTTAATCAGTATTCTTCTTAAGATCGGACTCGATCCGAACTTTTATTGCTGATTCAAAATAAGTCCTTTGCCCTCTGTCACTTGTTTCAGCTGATGTGCCCCATAAAGCATTTTCACACTTAGGGCCTCATCATACACTTGGTCTTCATATTCTAGGGCTGGTTCAAATCATTCGGTCGGTCAACCGAGATCTCAATACAGCACCGCTTGAACCACTTATATCAGCGTTAATCCGCTCCAATAATCAGGTTCTGTCGAATCTGATATATTCAACTATTCGCAAACTTGCTCCATCTCGCGTATCTTGATCCGTCCGGTCTTACACGAACCCGGTCCGTAATCTGGATATTCCCTTCTGATCGTTATACTTGACCGATCCGTTGTTCTCTGGGACAGGGTGCGACAACGACAGTACCATGTTTTCTCCACAATTTACGATAGCCCTTATCTCTTATGTCATACGAAGTTGAACCAACCTATCCCACCCATCAACTGTTCTGTCTTGATGGGTGTACAAACAGCCACCAATCATCAGCCGTATGTGGACCACTTATTTCTGATTTTTCTTGAATCGCTCTACCACAGCCGCCCCTGAGACTAGCTGCAGCCGCCCCTGAGACAAACCGCAGCCGCGCAACGACTGCAGATCGACTCTATTTTCCACTTGGTGATCATGTCCGATCCAGTTCTGCCTCCTGGTTCTTCTCAGGCCCTCCGTCTGATTCTCCGAACCATGCCTCACCTCCAAGATCAAGCTACGCTAATTCGATTTGTCTACTTCAGTTGTCTCGTCTTCTCCGACCTGGCCGTAACCAGCTCCCTATTGCCGTCGTCGACCTTGACGTCCTTCCGCCCGACTCTGGGTTTTGCTACCTGGTCCCTTCCGAGCCATTTCTTTAGCTTCCTGGAGCAACTGGCACTCTTAGTGGAAGGGACTGGTTCGCTCTCCTTAATCTCGGCGGACACTAGCCGATTGAAGTTAGGTCTTCGGGACGCAATTTTTGAGCTGGCCTCCTTATTTGAAACCAACCGGACGCTTCATGCCGGGTTATTTAATCAACAAGTTACGGGAGATCGCTTGGAATGTGGATCCACGGATCTGGTTCAAGGGTATCTCCCCTGACCTGTGGATAGAAGAATTTATCCCATATACCAGTCTTTCTGCAAACATATCCATCCCAGTGTTGTTGGGCGGAATCTGACACATAACTTTTTTTGGCTCTGGTCAGCGTCTTTACCATCCATTCAGCTTCCATTCGCTTGTGGCCGATAGGCCCTGGTCACACTCTGCTTCTGACCAAGCATCTGATTCAACGATCGGAAAACTTCAGCCATAAAACCCGGTTCATGATCATGTCTGATTATTTTGCTGGCACCAAATTGCCTGAAAACACATTCTTCATTAGTTCGAGCGAGTTGCTGGGCTGCTCAAGTAGATCCAGCTTTGGCGATCACCAGAACAAAAAATAAATCGGTTCAGATCAGCAGTTCAGTATTGCCCTTAAATGATTTCGGCAGGGAAGGGATATGATCCATCGCTATTATTTGGAATGGTAGGTCGCCTAAATATGTCCAGGCAATCTAGTTTGTAAATCGGCATACCCTTCCCAATTTCATAATCCATACAAGTACCAGCAAACATTTGGACACTCCGATACAGACCTCTCTACTAAAAATGTTTACGGATTCTGTGATACGTCCGACCGACACCTTAATGACCATTTTCCAGAATAACATGATAGTAGTGCAAAACATCGGCCTGCAAGGTCTCCGGAATCACCAATTTCACCGATCGATCAAGATCCACATCAGCTCAATCAACATGAGAATAATAGAAAAACAGTTTTCTTCATCCACCATTTACTTGGAGGCGATTTTAGCACAATTCTTTGCTTCGTTTTGACTCAACTTTTAAAGGTCACCACTCTTGAAAGCTTTTAAATCTGCAGTTCACTTTTTTTCGACTTGATCCTTAAGGATCCTTTCGATCCGCAGTTTCTGAACTATCTCTTCCGTACCCTTTCTTTAGAAACCGGCCTGCGAGGTGCCGATCTGGTTCGTGATCTCGTCATCATCGATACTTGTATCGAGGTTTCTTTATCCTCCGAGCGGACCAGCTCAGTCAACCGGTTGATTTCGATCACTTCATCCAACATCACATTGTCCGTGATCATCGATCCGGTCTGATTACGCATGGACATTGTTACTAGATGATCAGCACTCCGGTTCCAGTCACGTTTTACCCGAAAATTGCTTCTTCACCCTTGGTACATTTGATGATTTCTAACGTTCACTGCGATAATAGCGCTGGCCATTGCCTCAGTCTTCCGTCGATTCCAGTTGAAGACAATAACCAAGCTAGGGTGGACCGTCTAGAAAGTACTTTAATCTGTCTGGTCACCAGCATAGAATAACATACATCCAGTATGTGTGGTAATGTCAGCACTTCTCTATCCATCATACCATATTTAAACTCATTCGGTTTCAACGTCCGGCTTGTAAACGTCACTGGACAATACACTCCACCGTGATCTTGGACCAGCGCAGCCGATATCACCCGCTTATTTGCATATAAAATCACCACAGGAATCATCTCCGGATCGAAATGTTTCAGTATCGGGGTCGAGGCCATCTTCGCCTTCAGCATACGGAATGCTACCATAGCTCGTTCCATATGACATTCCGATCCAGACACGGTTCGGTTGATCAGAGAACCGGGTTTGAGATCCGATTCGTTCATTTCAGCTTCATGACTGGTTTCATTCAGTGCTTTTTCCAGTCGATCACGTTCTCATAGTCTGTGATAATCCACTTCTTTCAATTCGTAAAATATAGCAGCGTACATCGAAATATCTTCGTTAAACCGGCTATAGTAATTCAGGGATCCGAGGAAAGACTGCATACCCTTTAGTGATCGGGGAAAAGGAAGATTACTAAGCACACCCAAGACCTTTGAATTCTCCTCCAAGCCCTAGATTGACACATTATGACCAAGATAAGCGACCTTGGGTTGGCCCCAGTAGCTCTTGACCACGCTGATCGATAGATCGATCGAAACCACCCAGAAACCACTAGCCATGTCGAGTGAACAAAACCATAAGACTTTATCCAAGTCTTCGAGTAAATCGTTTATCAAAGGCATTATCAACTTTGTAAGTCGGTTCACCATACTATAGTGAATTCAAAGTCGAATATCGATTCGAGTTCTTTTTTATCACAATCACGATCGGTGATGCCCACTGTGATGTTAAAGGTCGGATAGCTTTTTCCGGTATTGTGGTGCGACCTTACGACAACGTTGGGCGATCGGTCTCGTATTCCCCGCATCAATATCCCAAACAGCTTCATAGACGACAGGAGGTAGTGCATTGGCCTTTTCGATCAGCAAATGTTGTCTTCTCCAGATGATTCTTTTGAGTTAATCAATCTGTTCAGGAGTGCTTACTTCAGTATCATCGAGTTGCAGGTCTTCCAGGGTGACTTCAGGTATACTGGGTGATACTTCTGGCAAAACCGCCACCTATCTTCTATGTATTGATCACCACCTTTATGTATACATACTTGTTCATCTACCGATTCTGTTCCTTTCATCTCAGCGTCAGTCTGGATCGCCCCTGGCGAATCATCCAATTGCTGGTTTTCTTCGGGTTTCGCCTCATTTTCGACGGTCACGACAGATTTCTCTTGATTGTTTTTTTCTACCAAACCAAGGTTTTTACTAATCTTGTTAGTGGAGGAGTCGTCTTTAAATAGGTTATCATAATTGTCATCCTTCGGATCAGTGGTAATCAGTGATCCGGTCCTGGTAACATTTAATATCTGCGGACTTTTTTCGACCCTTCCTTTACCCGTCGTCTTTACAGACGATTCCGTGATCAGTAGCTTGGTCGGAGTTGTATACTCCGGTTTTTCAGGTATCTTCGTCGACCAAATCTTCATTACTGATCAGGTCCGTGGTGGCTTGATATACCGGATTCTGTTATTCAATGTAGCTTTGTGACCCCACTGAAACATACCCCATGTGTCGAGGCACTTTCACTTTTGACGCCCACATATTTAGAATCATGTCCCATGAACAATCAGTGGTTGATCCGGTATATTAATAACCCAGATATAGCTGACTCTGCCGTTACCTTTGCGGAACGTCGGTACCCATCGTTCACCATTTGTAAAGCATAGTTTCTGCTGTCGATCAGTCGACCGGATTATCACATCAGCCGATCGGGCTATATCAATATTTTCATACGGATCCTTTTTGACCACCTGCATGCCACCATATAATGGTCGTTGTCTTGATAACTGTATCTGCACTTTATCCGATAGGGTCAGGGTTCCATCAGAAAGATCAAGCCGTAAACCAGCCGGAACCATAAAATTCATTCGCAATATCGCGTCCTGATCGGCTAACCAGCCGATCCAAGCATTGAAATAATATACCTGGGAACCGGCCAAGGTGATTTTGGAACGTGACCGTCCTTCGGTCATGTACAAACTTTCATCGATCCCGACACATTCTTGCTTCTGGGTACTGTCTATACGATATCCCACCTTACGAGCAAAGGCGGAGTCGATAATCGAGAATTCCGTCATAGAGTCAAATAGAATAGTGGCTTTTTTATTATTAGTTTTTCCATAACTTTTGCTTGTTTAAGCGACTTGTCAGGGGAGTGATACTTTCAGTATCCTCGAGATTCACCAGGCAGTAGGTCCAACTCCATGATCACGTTCGATCGGGAATATTCGTCCACTCTGAGACTGTGAATCGGACATCGATCGGCAAAATTTGAAATAGAACATGTATTGTCGGTTATCTCCTTTTCGTCAAGCCTTTTTCTACTACTGACGTATGCATAGATGCTGAACGTAGACCGCTCGACTCGAACCAGATTCCAACCTAGCGAGCGGTCTAGTTTAACATTTTCTTGACATCCGGTGGGAGCATGCCGGCATGTTTAGACGGTACGTACCACTTGCGCATCTGATTAAAAACCTCTTCAATCGGACAGGAACCGGTATCGTGAATCTCCCCACAGGTCTTACACACGAAAACCCAATGATCTGAAGGATGACCTTTACGATCACATTTCCCGCACGTAATTCTCTTCCAACAATCACGATCGCCGTGCTTAGTCGACACACAATGAACAGATATCTTGCGAGTTCGGTCCAAATCAGGCTGGATTCCGCCGGATTTCTGTCCATCAGCACCATTAATTGATGATCTCGGACAAAATACCGGTTTCGCAGTGAAAATATGACGATACTGCTCTTCATCTAAGCCTAAGCTTGACCTGCCACTTTCGTCTCCAGAACTGGAAATATCCGATTCTTTCGGGATCATCCGGATCACTCTTCCTGGTCGGGCTGATGGCGTCTTGACCTGGTTCGGATCCGGTTTCAATCGGTATCGATTCGATTCTCACTCGACCTTGGGCTCTCGACTTTTGTATCGTTGAAACGTTCTTAAGGTCGGTTCCTGTTCGTCAGCGTTACTTATGAGAAAAAAGGGTCGGTTGATAAGCCATATCACGGATATCCAAAGTGTCGATAAATGTTCGACGTGTTCGCGAGTCATATTCCCACAAGGATCCGACCTGGGTTATAGTAAAATCACCCATAATCCGGGATAGGATAGAGGTGCTGACCCCGATCCTATGCATAAAAAGAAAATTGAAAAAGATTAAAAATGACAGGGGGGAGGATCGATAATATCCAACATGAAACCTATATCGAAGATGTTCGAAAAAGGTGAAGGGAAACCGAACCAGTCGAAAAAAAGGTTCAGAATGTCGAACGCTTCTTTTACCTTCGTGAGTTTTACAAATTTCTAGCAACAACCGGGTGATGAAAATCATCAATCCTTAAATTAGGAAGCTTGAAATCGAGAAACTAGGCCAGTTATCACTGGTAGCCAGCTCGACCTGATCAGAAATCTACTGGGTCGGATTGATGAAGTTGGTTTCACTACTGGTGCCCTCGACGCGAATATGCAGTTCGATCTAGACGAAGAAACGATCAGAGAGGCTATGATAACGCTGTACGATCAGCTTGCCTCATTGCTCGGGGCGAACCCCGTGGTCCAGTCGCCGCCGATTGATCCTTCACACCGATCACAGTTGGTTGAATATCCTATGAATATCGAATCGATATATCAATCATCATCACGGTCTAAAGCGGATTCTACCGATTCTTCGAATGGAGTGACTCGTATGACATTGGTACCAAAAGGGATTCAGGCAGACCGACCCCAACACCAAGTCGCATGTCAGGAAGAGAAGACCGAACAGGGTGGAGTCGGATCAGAAGACAGCTTCGAAGATGCTCAACAAACTGCACAAAATAACTCGACCCCCAACAATAACCTCACCGGCGTACCTGATCAAATAAGAACCATGTTCTCCACCTTTACGATGAGCCGGTTTGTGAGTGAACAACATGGATAACCCCAGTATATACCTGGACAAGGGCAACCATCGCAATCGATAAACCATTCTGATTTGGACCGAACTCGCAAGAAATGTGTTTATTGTGGGTCGGCAAATCACGGCGATCATGATTGTTGGAAGAGAATTACGTGCGGGAAATGTGATCGTAAAGGTCATCCTTCAGATCATTGGGTTTTCGTGTGTAAAACCTGTGGGGAGATTCACGATACCGGTTCCTGTCCGATTGGAGAGGTTTTTAATCAGATGCGCAAGTGGTACGTACTGACTAAACATGCCGGCATGCTCCCACCGGATGTCAAGAAAATGTTAAACTAGACCGCTCGCTAGGTTGGAATCTGGTTCGAGTCGAGCGGTCTACGTTCAGCATCTATGCATACGTCAGTAGTAGAAAAAGGCTTGACGAAAAGGAGATAACCGACAATACATGTTCTATTTCAAATTTTGCCGATCGATGTCCGATTCACAGTCTCAGAGTGGACGAATATTCCCGATCGAACGTGATCATGGAGTTGGACCTACTGCCTGGTGAATCTCGAGGATACTGAAAGTATCACTCCCCTGACAAGTCGCTTAAACAAGCAAAAGTTATGGAAAAACTAATAATAAAAAAGCCACTATTCTATTTGACTCTACTACGGAATTCTCGATTATCGACTCTGCCTTTGCTCGTAAGGTGGGATATCGTATAGACAGTACCCAGAAGCAAAAATGTGTCGGGATCGATGAAAGTTTGTACATGACCGAAGGACGGTCACGTTCCAAAATCACCTTGGCCGGTTCCCAGGTATATTATTTCAATGCTTGGATCGGCTGGTTAGCCGATCAGGACGCGATATTGCGAATGAATTTTATGGTTCCGGCTGGTTTACGGCTTGATCTTTCTGATGGAACCCTGACCCTATCGGATAAAGTGCAGATACAGTTATCAAGACAACGACCATTATATGGTGGCATGCAGGTGGTCAAAAAGGATCCGTATGAAAATATTGATATAGCCCGATCGGCTGATGTGATAATCCGGTCGACTGATCGACAGCAGAAACTATGCTTTACACATGGTGAACGATGGGTACCGACGTTCCTCAAAGGTAACGGCAGAGTAAGCTGTATCTGGGTTATTAATATACCGGATCAACCACTGATTGTTCATGGGACATGATTCTAAATATGTGGGCGTCAAAAGTGAAAGTGCCTCGACACATGGGGTATGTTTCAGTGGGGTCACAAAGCTACATTGAATAACAGAATCCGGTATATCAAGCCACCACGGACCTGATCAGTAATGAAGATTTGGTCGACGAAGATACCTGAAAAACCGGAGTATACAACTCCGACAAAGCTACTCCTCCCACCGTAAGTAGTCTGTGTGCAAAATTAGTCTGTGTTCGGAATTAGTCTGACACAGACTAATTTAGGTGAAGAAAAATTAGTGAGTTCTCAAAACTTCCTAATTAGTCCGGGAACAGTTGGCCCCCTGTACCATAACGAAGGTACAACGTACCGTAAAGAATGATGTCAAAAAGCAGAGCAGCTTCACAAAGGGAGGGGGCTTCCTGCAAATCGATCCCGCTGATATCAATCGTTTTGAAAACACTCTTGCTGAGGTAGAGATATCGTAAGATAGATTGATACAGGTCAAGAAAAATTAATCATTACATTTTTGAACACTTTTTCAACTTGCTTTTTTATAAATCTTTGATAACTCTGGTAATAAAATCATACCAATATAGATTTAGGCAGCCTTTAAAGCTGTGACTAGCCTGGTCAAAAACTTACTCGGTGCTACAGAAAATATTATTACTTGGCAGCCTATCATCAATCTATTTTTAAAAAGGTCCGTATTCGCTTTTATTCTGAGATAGTAGATCGCCCGGACGCAATTGTTTAAACTATTGGTAGAACACGACTAGTTCATCCGACTTCAAAGTCTTATGCTCAAGATGGAAAAGCCCAGACTGCTTATGCATGTCGGTGACCCTCAGTTAGCTGGATTGATTGGATACCAGCCAACTATCTACCTATTGTCTAGCAAGTAAGGAGCATCTACTATTTCTTTTTCTAATTAATTTTTTTTCTTCTTGCTTATAGAATAGAACAACAAACTAAAACTTGTCTCAGCAGTACTTCTACTGTATGCTAAAAGCACATCATGATCTAGGAAAGCAGTAATGACCATCACAAGTTTATGTTGTCTGGGACGTCGTCGTTTTTAATAAGTTTTACGTCTAGTTGGATAATACATAGCCCGAAAATTTCGGGATGTACTAGTCGTTCTCACGGTTTGTACTGTAGAGGTAATAAAGCGTACTGATATATTATACATGCTTTCAAGGTTAATCTAGAAGCAAGCGAAGGTGACTCAAACTCAAAAACTTCGTCGAAGGTGACTCAAACGGTTTCAACGACATGCTGTTCACCTAAAAATTTTCATATACGCGCTTAAATTGGTCGTGTTCCATACAATTGTCCAAATGGGCATTTTCCCATGTATTTGCCTTTACAGTTGACTACAGTGTACCTAAAAAAACCGATTGACCCACTAAAAAAGCTATTGGTACAGTGTCACTCAGTAATATATTGCTGTTTGAAGTTGCCTCAAGTGCGGTATATGTTGTAGCTCCATATTTACAGTGGCGAGGACAGTTTTCTTTGGGAATATTCCAAATGCAAAACAACGGTTGCTGTATAAATTCGATGTAGGAGGGATTGATCATCTATTAGCTGATGAAGCACCAGCTCTATCAAAATAAATAAATGTAAGGCTGATGTTGCGTCAACATGGTCCCACACGTGCTCGATAGAGGTTAAGTCGGGGCTCTGTTGGGGATGCGCAAGGGTTGGGACGACGTTAATGGTCGTATGCTCTTGAAGTAGCCTCACGTTATCACTAGAGCCCAACAGGCGGGCCGACCACACGCAGCCGCTACCGTTGCCTTCATGGAATGCTTCGGATACCAACACCCTTTCATCCGACTACGATGAAAGGATTCTTCGGACGAGACTTGAGGAGTGACTTGATAAATGCGTTTGCCAGATTCTCGTCGCCCTTCAATTTCACTAGCTTGATCAGTTCTGTAGTAAAAGAGCAATCCAATGCGGGGTGTCCTCCTCGAGGCAATCGGGTTGAACGCGAGCAGTAGCGCGGCACTCTTCTCGAATCCGATTTCCGGCATCAGTGTGACCTCTAGCAAACTCTTCGATAGGATAATCAGCTGGGTTCCATACGCGGCGTAGGGCGCGAGGTATTCAGCCTTTGCAGTCGGTTGTTCCACAATTAGCTGACGCTCGTACTCAAGCGACTGCGCCACCATCGAGCATGAACACGAAGCCACTTGTGCGCTTCTGCGATTTCGAGTCGCTCCTCTAGTCGCTGGTTTGTTTCCATGAGATTACCGGCTTTGTTGACCGTGCTGTAGCCATACTTCTGCAAGATATCCTTCGACTTTTTTGTTTAAAAACACTTTTCTTCCAGCTTCTACACCCAGATACTACGGCGAGCAGGCCTTCAGACCCTACGCCAAGTCAACAAACGGACTCGAACTCTTCATTGCCGGTGCACAGAAAGCAGCATCGTCCACGATCTGCGTGTCGCTAAATCAATAGTAGAGACACTGTTTTGTAGCATAGAATGAAGTTATGGCTAGCTTTTATTAGGATCTTGCGCCATCGATAGAATCCACGACACGATTGAGGAGCCATCTGTTGAATTCCAGGTTCCACTCGCGCCCTGACTGACGCAACCATATAAAGCCTTTCTGATGGCGCACACGTGCCGGTGGCGTCACACTTGGATCGACCGCAACTACTAGTACTGTGGTATGTATCTGTAACGTGGCATTCAGGTACGCCATATTGATGTCCCCTTCAGCCCCAACTTTGCTGCGATCGACATCAGAGCCAATTTATTGTCCCTGGCTTAGCACCATCCAAAATCCTGGTCAAGTTCCGCTTTAGCGCCGCTGCACACGCTCGTAGTCTCATCGTGTTGATCATTTTAGTCCTCTGGATCAGCTTGGTGTCGGTCGCCGTACGTGACATCTTGACGCACACGAACCGCAGCGACGAACTTGATTGTATTCTCGCTGGGATGTAGACTTGGCAATGGACCTGTCTTGTCCACGCGTGTAGTTAGTTAGTTGGCTTTCCACTACTTAAGGTCCTCTGGCTTTAGGGGCTTCCTCCATTTCCACTCGTACTTAACATTCACAGCATCAAGTACCTTCATTGCCTTCATGTTGTTGTCGCGAAGCATCTTGTACACGTGGACTTCATCGTCAGCAAATTGAGATCCTTGAGCTCTTCCGTCTTGCGCATGACGATGGATCATCGAGGATGGTCTTCATTACCGTTGTGTTCATGGAATGTTCTGCAGAGTTTCATCGTAGAAAGTGACCAATCACAGTGAGAGAACGTTTTAATCCTAACCCAATAGAAACTATCAGCAACGGGTTTTACGGTACGCTGTACTCACGTTATGGTACAGGGTGTGTGTGACACCTAGTTTAACCCAGACTAATTACCAACTTATAAATTAGTCTGGCACAGACTATTTCCGAACATACCTTAATTAGTCTGTGTTCATTAATAGTCTGGCACAGACTATTTAAGGTAGCAAGCTCAAAAACTCAGGTTCGAAATTAGTCTGGCACAGACTAATTACGGTGGGAGGAGTACTGATCAGGGGATCGCCTGTGAAGACGACGGGTGAAGGAAGGGTCGAAAAAAGTCCGCAGATATTAAATGTTACCAGGACCGGATCACTAATTACCACTGATCCGAAGGATGACAATTATGATAACCTATTTAAAGACGACTCCTCCACTAACAAGATTAGTAAAAACCTTGGTTTGGTAGAAAAAAACAATCAAGAGAAATCTGTCGTGACCGTCGAAAATGAGGCGAAACCCGAAGAAAACCAGCAATTGGATGATTCGCCAGGGGCGATCCAGACTGACGCTGAGCCGAAAGGAACAGAATCGGTAGATGAACAAGTATGTATACATAAAGGTGGTGATCAATACATAGAAGATAGGTGGCGGTTTTGCCAGAAGTATCACCCAGTATACCTGAAGTCACCCTGGAAGACCTGCAACTCGATGATACTGAAGTAAGCACTCCTGAACAGATTGATTAACTCAAAAGAATCATCTGGAGAAGACAACATTTGCTGATCGAAAAGGCCAATGCACTACCTCCTGTCGTCTATGAAGCTGTTTGGGATATTGATGCGGGGAATACGAGACCGATCGCCCAACGTTGTCGTAAGGTCGCACCACAATACCGGAAAAAGCTATCCGACCTTTAACATCACAGTGGGCATCACCGATCGTGATTGTGATAAAAAAGAACTCGAATCGATATTCGACTTTGAATTCACTATAGTATGGTGAACCGACTTACAAAGTTGATAATGCCTTTGATAAACGATTTACTCGAAGACTTGGATAAAGTCTTATGGTTTTGTTCACTCGACATGGCTAGTGGTTTCTGGGTGGTTTCGATCGATCTATCGATCAGCGTGGTCAAGAGCTACTGGGGCCAACCCAAGGTCGCTTATCTTGGTCATAATGTGTCAATCTAGGGCTTGGAGGAGAATTCAAAGGTCTTGGGTGTGCTTAGTAATCTTCCTTTTCCCCGATCACTAAAGGGTATGCAGTCTTTCCTCGGATCCCTGAATTACTATAGCCGGTTTAACGAAGATATTTCGATGTACGCTGCTATATTTTACGAATTGAAAGAAGTGGATTATCACAGACTATGAGAACGTGATCGACTGGAAAAAGCACTGAATGAAACCAGTCATGAAGCTGAAATGAACGAATCGGATCTCAAACCCGGTTCTCTGATCAACCGAACCGTGTCTGGATCGGAATGTCATATGGAACGAGCTATGGTAGCATTCCGTATGCTGAAGGCGAAGATGGCCTCGACCCCGATACTGAAACATTTCGATCCGGAGATGATTCCTGTGGTGATTTTATATGCAAATAAGCGGGTGATATCGGCTGCGCTGGTCCAAGATCACGGTGGAGTGTATTGTCCAGTGACGTTTACAAGCCGGACGTTGAAACCGAATGAGTTTAAATATGGTATGATGGATAGAGAAGTGCTGACATTACCACACATACTGGATGTATGTTATTCTATGCTGGTGACCAGACAGATTAAAGTACTTTCTAGACGGTCCACCCTAGCTTGGTTATTGTCTTCAACTGGAATCGACGGAAGACTGAGGCAATGGCCAGCGCTATTATCGCAGTGAACGTTAGAAATCATCAAATGTACCAAGGGTGAAGAAGCAATTTTCGGGTAAAACGTGACTGGAACCGGAGTGCTGATCATCTAGTAACAATGTCCATGCGTAATCAGACCGGATCGATGATCACGGACAATGTGATGTTGGATGAAGTGATCGAAATCAACCGGTTGACTGAGCTGGTCCGCTCGGAGGATAAAGAAACCTCGATACAAGTATCGATGATGACGAGATCACGAACCCGATCGGCACCTCGCAGGCCGGTTTCTAAAGAAAGGGTACGGAAGAGATAGTTCAGAAACTGCGGATCGAAAGGATCCTCAAGCTGAAGATAAACGACGACTTTTCCGGTACAGCAGGAACGGTTCGGACAGCGTCATTCATACGATGATTTTTCGGTACACAACGAACGGTCCAGACAGCGTGATCGTACGATGCCATTTCCAGTATTACAGGAATGGTTCGAACAGCGTCATCCGAGCAATGCCCTTCCCGATGTTGCTAGAACAGTTTGGATACGAAGAAAAGTAAATTGTTGATCTAAAACACTTTTTGAGTTGTGATCGAGAGAAACTGAGACGAAACGAAGCGTAAAATTGTGTTAAGATCGCTTCCAAATTATGAAATGGATGAAAACGACTTGCTTTCTACTATTTTCATGCTGATAAAGTTGACGCGGGTCTCGATCTATCAGCGAAACGGGTGATTCCAGAAACTTTGCAAGCCGACATTTTGTATCAATATCATGTCAGATTGGAGGGTGGTCATCAACGTGTTGACCGGGCGTACCACATAATCCACAAGCATTCGCACTGGAGAGGTCTATATCGGAGTTTCCAAAGGTTTGTTGGAACATGTATGGATTGTGAAACCTGGAAGGGTACGCCGATCATTCGAGTTAGATCACCCGAAAATATCCAGGGGACCTACCCTTTCCAAGTAATAGCGACGGATCATATCCCTCCCCTGCCAAATTTTTCAAGGGCGATACTGAACTGCTGATCTGCACCGATTTATTTACCGGTCTGGTGATCGTCAAAGCTGGGTCTACTCAAACAGCCCATCAAGTCGCTCGTATCTATGAAGAATGTTTTTCTAGGCGATTTGGTGCCAGTGAAGTAATCAGTAACGATTAAGAACCGAGTTTGGCTGAATTTTTCGATCGTTTAATCAGATGCTTGGTCAAAACAAAGTGCGACCATGGCCTACCGGCCACAAGGGAACGGCAAGACTGGGACGAATATGTGGAAAGACTGGTATTTGCGCTTCATTCTTCCTTCGATCGGGTCAGAGGAGACACCCCCTTTTATTTAATTTATGATTGGGCCCACGATCGACTATTTAATCGGTGATCTTCGTCGGATGTACCAGAGGTCGAGGTCGCGAGGCCCGTCGGTACTGCAGCGCCACTATCAACACGCGCGAGAACAGGTCAATAAACAACTCGGGAGAGTGATCCAAGAAAGATCGATCGGAATAACGATCAGGCCGATTTACATAATATTGAACCGGGGTCAAGGATATGGCTTTACCTGGATCGGGTGAAAGAAGTATATGCCAGGAAGTTAGCACATCTGTGGTATGGACCGTTCCGTATGTCTAAGCTGATCGTCGACCATGCCGCCCGGTTAATGACTGCGGGTACCGATTTCGGAGTTTTTCCGATCTTCCATTTGTCGAAGCTGAAGCTGGTCAGGAAATTTCCCGATTGCCCCAGAATCAGGTTATCAATTGAAGATCAGCCAAGGTTTGATTTCGACGAGGATCTTTTACCTGAAGATAGTTGGGAGAAAATGTTGGATCAAGATGACTTTGAAATTGAGAAGATCCTAGAGACCCGATCGGGGAAAGGACCCAATTTGGTCGAACCCATCGTGATTTTCTAGTCCAGTGAAAAGGTTATGACGATCCGACTTGGTTGAATTAACGCCATCTCAACTGTGGAGCTTCAGTACAATAATTCGAACGTGATCGAGTAAGCCGGAACCAATTCGGAGTTATGCAAACTCATAAAGAACAATCAAATGGGCAATATGAAGACAAGATCTGGAACCTGGAGATAAGGTCACGAATATGGAATATAAGAATGGTTATCGCGATATTTTTTTATTAATGAATTAAATGAGAAACGAAGTGAGACTGGTTGTCGCGATAGTTATGGACCATACCTCGCGCGTAGACGAGAAACCTGAAGCCCTGGATGATCCATAGGAGTTAGGCGATACTGGTTTCGCCAGATTCTTGGTGATCAACGAAGGTCAAAGAGTCCTGCAACGAGCCGATCGGGGTCGGATGTCCATACAGGAATACCAATCTCCGGCGTCCGGCGAAACCCCTCTTGCTTCTGCTCGGCGAACAGGAAGGTCCAACACAGCAGGAAACAGGAAAACATCCATATCGCATTCGTTGATCTGGATGCCATCCAACGCGAAATCACAAATTGCAGCCAAAGGGACTCCAGCTTTACTACGACGACGTTTGCGAGCATAGAAATAATGCTCCATCAGATCATCCTTGCGCAATTTTCTTGAGATCGCTAACTCCCGCCGACAATCATCAGTCGCCTTTTGTTTTTCACTTAACCGCTTCTAAGCACTGAAACGACCAATATGAGAATCGGAGAGTTATTTGACCAGAAAGTCGACCTGCTCATTTATATGGTGTGTCTACTCTTCCAAAAACTTCATCTCCTGGGCCGCAAGAACTCTCTCTTGGATCAGCTGGTTTTGGTTATAATGCTGATCCTCGAGCTCTTGCAGGTGGCCCACCATCTCAACCCTTGGTTTGTTAAAATTCTCGATGTGCTAATCTGGAGGAAGTGAATGAAGTTATTCAAATGTATCGAATAAGTCACATTGAACGAGAGCATACCTTGATCATGGAGAGTGATAGATAAGGCACGAACCATTGACTGCGGCGAAGGGACGGTGTCGGATGGTTTCGCCGAATCACGCAGCGTAGCAAGGTCGGCCGATAAGAGATCATCTCAGTCGTCAGATCCTGGATACGGTCTTCCAATCTTGATCGTCACGGTTTTGATCAGCGTGAAGAGCGCTGAGCTGGTCGTAGTTCACTTGCAAGGCCGATAATCGTTAGGATACACGATCAACTATTGAATTAGCTTGTCCCGTCGGATGCACAAGAAGGCGTGATCCCGAAGCCCGTCGGTGGTGTATGAGACTGCAACAACACTATCAACACGTGCGAGAGCAGGTCAATGAACGAATTCGGAGAGCGATCCAATAAAGAGCCGTCCCGAAAAAACGATCAGGCTGATTCACATAATATTGAGCCGGGATCAAGGGTATGGCGTTACCTGGAACGGGTAAAAGAAGGGTATGCCAAGAAATTAGCTCACATGTGGCATGGACCGTTTTGTGTTGCTGAGTTGATCAGAGATCATGCTGCCCGGTTGATTACCGCGGATACTGATTATGAAGTTTTTTTCCGATTGTTCATCTGTCGAAACTGAAGCTGGTCGTGGAATTTCGTGATCGTCCAAAGTCAGGTTATCAGTTGAGGATCAGCCGAGATTTAATTTTGATGAGGCGTTTTTGCCAGAGGACAGCTGGTAAAGGCCGCTGCATCAGGGTGAATTCAAAAGATCATGGATACCCAATTAAGCAAAAAGACCCGACATGGCCGGATACATCATGAATTTCTGGTCCAGTGGAAAGGTTATGACAATTCGATCTGAGTAGGTTAACGTGATCTCAATTGTGGATTCTTGGTGCGAGATTCGAACGTGAGCGGGTGAGACGTAACCGATTTGAAGTTATGCAAACTCATGAAGAAGCGACCGGGAATCCCATTAGCCTGGATGAGCATATTCCTATGAATCAACTAACGAAGTTGATCCGACTAAATTGACTTGGTTGGACTCAGCTGATTTGGGGTTGATGAACAAATATATATATATATTCGTGACAATTATATTTACATGCATATAGAAAAACCTAATGAGAAGAATGGAAACGCGATTACGAGCCTGAAGATACGATCACAAATATGGAAACAAGGAATGAAAAGCAAACGGTGATTGCGGAGTATGAAAGTATGAAAATGAAGACAACATGCCAATTATCGCGATGTTCAAAGTCCATATTTGGGACGCAAGCGATGAACCTTGAGTCCTGGGTGGCTCCATGGATCCTGCCGATCCACTCCGACCAAGTCATCTTGCAACGTGCAGATTGGAGATGGACATCCATTATCATCCAGCCGCGCTGGAACCAGAAGACCTCGACGGTCGCGATCACTGGGTGTCGTGGTGAAACTGTCCGTGATGCGACTGAACCAATATCCTCACATTAGTTCAATTTTGTAGACATAATCGAATCATTTAGCTTAGACAGCTAACGGAAAAAGGGTATTTAACCTTTCAAGTTCAATTTCATGGAACTATAGCTTTATCAACATAGTGTACGCCGATTGAAACTCGAGCGGTAGTGCGGAACACCGCAGAGAATTTGCTGTTATGGACCGGGGATGCCATATGATGTTCTTCCTACGACAGCAATTCCCGAGTCAATACCTAAAGCTGGAGGAAGGCTTCACTGCATCTTGCGCATTAGTGACTATAAAATTTTTGACATACTGATAAGAAAAGTACGATCAAGATCAAGTATCATGTGCAAGCTTACGTATTCTCCACTAGAGAACTACAAAGGCAAATTGCCGGCATAGCCGGTCCCGCAAGGTTGAGTCCGTGTCGGGTTGTGGGGAAACCTTAGTGGATTAATCATGGAAGATCGTGATCACATAGTGGTTTAGGTGGTTATTGTGTATCTCTCGTTATTGGCTTGTGGTGTAGTCGCTCTCAGAAAATCTTCCTGAGACGCAAACACCCACGGGGGGCCCAGACGACTGACTATCGGAGGGGGTACTCCGTCCATTCGAGTCATGATCCGATCCGGCATCCGGCCGGCGGAATCGGTCACTTCCATCCGCTTGATCGTGACTACTCGGATGTTGCATGTTGAAAGCTCACCTTGTGTACCCGTCAGTACTGGCTGGTTTGCTCTCCTGGTGGACCCTAGGGCGAAAAGTGTAAATCCGTCGAATAGGGAGATGAGGGTTAGGACTAGGGGTAGCTCCTGGGCGGAAATCGTCACCGGGGAGCTCGTCGGGCAATATACTTGAACTTTGTATAGTGTCGGCTGGACCGAGAATAATCAATCGGCCAGCTAAACCAATAATAATGAAGGGTGAATCCAAATGTGTATGTAAAGGGGAATCCAAATATAACTCCACACTCTTCAACAGAAGGCCAAAATGTTACCACTTCCCAATACTTAATACCGTGTTCAAAACACGGGCGACTTGAGGTGAGTATACGAAGACGCCGCGACTCCCGGTCAGGGGACTTCCGGTGGGTTAACTTAACCTTCCCCGGGCAAACCAATAGCAGCAAGAGGGGACCTTGTTAGCCCTCCGCTGTGAACCAATAAAAGCGACTTGTGTCTAAGAAAGCGAAACGTATACTGATTTATCCTATATCCAATACTCCCTTTTGTGTGACCTACCCCAAATAGCCCGGCTGACCAGTCGTGTGCCTTACCCGAAGTAGCCCGGTTAACTCCGATTTTTGTGTACCCGCCTGGCCGGTACACCAACCCCAGATGGTACCAACCCGGCCGGTACACCGAACCCAGCTGGTACCAGTCCGGCTGGTACATTGTACCCGGCCGGCTCGGCCGGATGGCCATCCATCCGAGCTCCCTGGCCGCTGGCGCTAGCACTTCCTTGGCAGCTTCTCATCCGATCCGGGTGCCTCCTTCATCCACTAGAACACTCATCTTCCTTCAGGCTCCTTTCACTCATACCTTCCAAACAATCCGCCACCAATCCGCCCCTCGGCCGTCCTACGTCCGCGGTCGTCCCGTCCGCTTAGCCCGCTAGCCCAACTATCCACGCACTCTGTCACGTTCGTCCGGCCTGATTCCAAGCCTGGCGCCGTCCGGGCGTTCGTAGGTGCGTCCGGCGGCTCTCAGATCGCGTCCTTTATTGACCAGCCCGGGCATCCAGCTAAGGTCGATATTTCAACCAATCAGGTGAGGGCATCCATCATCATTAGTCCGTTAATTTCTGAAACACTTCACCACATGCTGGTCCGGTCGGTTGATGTATTTTGACCCGACTTATACGGTACTCTCACACACTACCAACCCTATTCCGTCTTCCGGTGAGAAATTTCAACAGGAGAACACCCCTGTCTCGAGGAAGTCGCATCCCCCGACCTGGCCGGGAATTTTTTTCCATCTAGCGGTCACCTAAAGTGAGGGAAACCACCGAGTACCAATGATTGCGTAAGGTGAGATGAAGTTGAATTTGGGATCGGTCGTACAAGATGAGCGATCGGAAGACCGGGACGATCAGGCGAGTCATTCTAGTGATGACTTGTCCGATCCGGAAGTCGAACAGGATCGACAGAGTACCCCCTCCGATAATTGGCCGTCTGGGCCAATGGGAATCCGGGTTCCACCAAGAACGTCTGTCTTGTATTTGGATATCGACTCCGCCACAATGATGCGCGTGCCCAGATTACTTGGTGACGCTGGATATCACCGTGATACCTCAAAGCACGGGAAAGATAGAAAAATCAAAGGGGAAGAAACGTTTTCGAGTTTATTGGAGGAAAGCGTTTCGCTTCAATACTGTCCACGTCAAAAGAAAGCGATGGTTGACCTGGTCTGGCGGATTTCCGGGTCGGCATTAAGAGATGAAACATTTCCCCATAAGGGTCTGACCGGAGCCGACCTGGTTATCGTAAAACCAATTATATTCCGGGAAAGGATCAAAGCGCCGGCATCGATCCCATGCAACAGACGAAAATTGGAAGTGAGCGAAAAAGATGGGGGTGAATGAATATAACCCACCCCACAAATGTAAAACCTAAACCGAACATGTTCGAGGTTAATGAGGAAAAAGCCGAACCTACTGGAAAAACCACGGTCAGAGATATTTGAACGCATGTTTTATCTTCGCGCATTTCATAATTTTTTGAAGCCTAATCGAGCCATGAAAATCATCCGATCCAAGATCCTCGGGAAGATGGATGGCCGGGCAATAGTATGACCACCTTGGGTAGCCATCTTGATCCGATCAGAAACCGGCTTATTCAGATCGAAGAAATCGGAATCACTACAGGTGTTTTTGACTTGAATAAGTTGCTCGACCTAGATTGAGAGACGACCAAAGAGGCTATGGTAACGTTATACAATCACCTAGCATCGTTGGTCGAAGTGAGTCTCGTGGCCCCATTACCACCGGTTTTCAATCACATCTGATCGAACGCCGTGTGATTGACGTCGCACAAGATGATGACTCGATCTATGAGTCAACTACATCTATAGTGGATTTTACTGACTCTTGTCGAGGTAACTTGTATGACGTTAGGTCCGAAAGGAATCATCGAACAGATCGATCTCGAGACCGAATCACAAAACAGAAAAAGCAAAATTGAACCTGGTAGAGACGAATCAGAACACAGTACTGAAGCGGCTCAAGATGTCGAACAGAGCAACCCGGACCTCAATAATAATTTCACATGCCTGAAGTCCCTGACCAGATGAGGACTATATATACTTCCATGATGGATCGTTTCGTACGGGAACAACATTCACCGTACCAATATACGACACGTCCGGGACGTTCTGGCAACAAAGACCGGTTTCAATCGACCGACGGCTAAATCGGCGCAAACACCAGCAGATGTGGACATAGAGTCAGCCCGACGTATCGATCAATTTCTCAAACCAGTCACCAGGATAGGTTGAATAAGTCACCCCCACCTAGTGATGACGATATGCAAACAACTGGGGGGTACCAGTCCGTATTTAATGCGGATGACCTGGATTTGGGGATGTCTCGCAAAGCAAATATGACCTCAGCTCAATCATTTGATGGCAATTCCAGAACAATCCCTCGAGACCGGATGTCAGCAATCTCCGAATTGAATGATCTCACTGGCAAAGACATGGTTGATGATCAGGTGAAAGACTGGTTTAGCCGGATAGATTAGCCTTCCTGAGAGACAAGACACCAGATGGGGAGAGATGTTTGATATTCGCCAATTTAACGAAGGGTCCGTCTAAAAATTGGCTTAAACAGTTAAGTCAAGATGTTCGATCAAAATGGTCGTAATTATGCGGTATATTTGAGGAGCAATATTACAAATCAGGGGTATCAGTCGCAAGACAATACTACCACATGAAGAAAGGTCAGACGAAAAACCGATTCAGTATCTACATCGTTTGAATAGTGCTGGTTTGAGAGTTAAGATGCCGATTAAAGATCCCAAACATGTGAATACGACCCGTGCGTATGTCGAGCTCTTCATCGGCACCCTTCACAACCGTGATCTGGTTGACCAGTTGACCCTACTTCATATAAAGACAGCTGAAGAACTGGAACAGACTTTAAGAACATTGCAACGAGCTAAACATCGAGAACACAAGATCGGGATAGGATCAAATCGGGACCGATCGAAACCACATACTGACTACTTCAAGGCACCAGCAACCGGACCGGCAAGGGCCATCCGAATAATTGCAAAGAAATCGGGTAATTCGAGTTCTGGAGAAGAAAGCGGACGGTCGTGTCTGAGTTCTGACAAAGAACAATATCGTTATATTTTCTCGACGGAAGCTGTATATTCGTCCAAGGTCATCGACTACTGAAACTTATGGACGGAAAAGAGTCGGAACCAGCCCGACCCGGACCGACCTCGTAGGTAATGTATCCATTGCGGGTCGACCAAGCATACCGATCGCGAGTGTTGGAAAAGAATGACCTGCAGAAAGTGAGACCGGAAATGTCATCCTTCCGATCATTGATTTTTAGTGTCCAAACCTTGTGGAAAGATTCACGATTCTGGTTCCTGCCGGATTAAAATATTATTTAATCAGATGCGTAAGTGGAAGGTGCCGACCAAACATGCTGGCATGCTTCCACCTGACGTCGAAAAGATGTTAAACTAGATTGCCCTTCATGTTGGAATTTGGGTCGAGCCGAGCGGTGACAGATCAGTATCTACGCATAAGTTAGTAACAGAAGTAAACATGTAAGCATCCTTGCATGATTGGGAACTGATGGGTGGCTTCCCATATCGCCTGACCATGGTCCTTGCAGAATTGATCCAAACGTGCCTTCACGGCGTGAAATCAGGGGCAATCAGGGAAATCTTACCCAGGCATAGGGGTTACAAGAACTTACCAGGGCTTCGACTCGATCATGACTCGAACAGTAGTGGCTGTGAGTAAACCTGGGAGCCACTCGTCGTCAGAAGTTGCCGATGACGTAGCAGGGAAAATCCATCTTCCTGGGCGAAAGAAACAGCGAGGAACAATCTTCCTCTTAACTTGGAGGGCCATAGGCGTTAAATCCTACCTTGACGAGCACTGGAGATTCACAAGCTGAGCTGCTGTTGGCCTGGTCTCTCAAAAAACGTTAAGTCCATGAATTTCTTGCTTAGATCGTAGCTATTGTCATCACGGCGGACGGATGAACGCGAAGCCCGAATGAAGACGCCAGTAAAATATGGAGGCCTACCGATCGGCGTCGCACTAGTTGACGGAGCATTACTTAAAAGGGTCGGAGCCGGTCGCTTCTCCTCCAGTTCATCCATCCCATCGTCGTCCAGACAGAGAAAATTGATGGCTTGACTTAATGAAGTTGGTTTTGGTAGGTTCGCGGTCGAAGGTTAAGGATCGGTACTGCGCGACTTGGCCAAAGCGGCCCGGATACGTTCGTCCAAGTCTGTCGAATCACCATCACAATCAGGAACGAACAGGCGAGGACGTTGGCAGGAACCGATTTTTTGGCCTTTCCGCTTGCGAGTCGCCGAACCCGACGATGCTGGAACGGGTTACAGGATTGGGGAAGGATCAGACCGTGTGGGTTCAGGCGCCGCCGGTTCGTTAATCGCCGGCTGCTCAACTTCCACCTCGATCGGCGGAGGAGAAGTAGGAGAAAATACCGGCGAATGGCAGGCCCGATCCAAGAAGCTTGCTCGGTGTTTTACTGGCCGGGCCAAGTGCTGACCAACTGAGGAAATCCACGTAAAGCTTTTCGGAGCGATCCCGAATCAGCATTTGGATCGGTCCACCTGTCGTTCGTCTGATGGGCGACCTTCTTCCGATCGACGAGACGACGAGACGACGAGCCCAGTTCACTCATCCAGCTGCAACGTCTCGAATTTGACCCGAGCAAGATTAAACTCCCGCCGACGATCATCAGCCACCTTCTGATTATCAGTCAACCGCTTCTGAAAACTGGAATGGACAATATGAGAACCAGAGAGCTGCTTGACTAGGAGATTAACCAGCTCGTCCATATGACGCCTCTCTATCTCCAAACGTTCCACTTCTTGGATTGTACCGGAGTATCCAAAACGTTTTTGCGACTTTGAGGATTGTGAAACTGGGAAGTGTATGCCGATTTTACGAGGAAGATCACCTTGAAATATCCAAGCAACCTATCCCTTTCGAGTAATAGCGATAGATCATATTCCTTCCCTGCCGAAATCATTCAAGGGAAATACTGAATTGCGGATCGGGACCGATTTTTTTACAGGTCTGGTGGTCGCCAAAGCTGGTTCTACTCGATCAGCCTCGCAAGTCGCCCAACGTAACGAAGAATGTGTTTCAGGCGGTTTTGGGCAAGTGAAACTACCATACACGATCGCGAACCAGGTTTTATGGCCAGCTCGCATTTTTTTGAACCAGAATCAATCGTCTGGCTCTACCTGGATCGGGTAAAAGTAGGGTATGCCAAGAAATTAGTTCACATGTGGCATGGACCGTCTCATGTTGCTGAGTTGATCTGTGATAATGCTACCCAGCTTATTACCGCGGGCACTGATTATTGAGTTTCCCCAGTTGTTTATCTGTCTAAATTGACGCCGGTCAGAAAATTCCCTGACCGTCCAAATGTCAGCTGTTCAACCAAAGACCAACCAAGATTCGATTGGGACGAGGCGCTTTTGCCAGAAGATAGCTGGAAAAGATCGCCCGATCAGGGCGAATTCGAAGTTGAGAAGATTCCGGGTACCCGATGGAGTAAAAGACCTGATATGTCCAGACACATGGCAAACTTTCAGTCCGTTGGTAGGGTTACGATGATCGGACTTTAGTGGATAAACGAGATCTCAATTGCGCCGCTTTTCTACGAGAATTTCAGTGCGAGTGTGTGAGACCACACCAATTTGAAGCAATGTAAACTCACGAAGAAGATGACCGGGAATCTGAATAGCCCGGGTCAGCATACCTTTACTGATGAGCCGATGAAACCGATCCGACCAAAAATCGACTCGGATTAAAGTGGTGATTAAATCCCGGATGGTTCAAAGGATCCTGGTGATACTGGTTTTTGCCAAGGATCCCGGCAATCGACTCCGATCAAGGCATCCTGTAACGTCCCGATCTGAGATTTGTACCCATATCCTGGATACCAGTCTCCCACATCCGGCATCTACTCATTTGCTTCAACCCACCGACAGGCAGATGTAATTCAGCAGGAAACAGGAAAACACCCATGACGCATTTATTGACCTGTATACCATCCACTACGTAATGGCAGATCGAAGCCAATGCGACCCCAGCCTTGCTCCGACGACGTTTGCGGCCGTTGTAGTTTTGCGTCATCCAGCCGTCTTTACGCATGTCCTTAAAATGGGTAGCTGATGGGTGGATTCCGATATCGCCAGTGTGTTGCCATTGTAAAACCGATCCCAACGTGACTGGAATTCATGGAACAATGTGCGACCGGGGAAGTCCAACCCAAGCAAACGAGCCGACAAGGTTTCCCAAGGTTTTGAATCGAATAGAATCTGTAAGCAGTCGACGTGATCATAAATGAATTCCACTCATCTCGTAAAGACGCCGGTAATTTTGACGGAAAAGTCGACTTGCCGGGGCGAGAGAAAAGTCGGGTAACTGATTTCTTCATGACATCAGTACCATCGGGGTCGAATACCATACCTGAAAAACAGACCAAGGCTTGTGAGCATCGAGCTAAGCTGTACTCGGCCGGTTCGGCAAATTGATATACAGATCCGTGAACGGTTTGCTGGGATCAGAACTGTATTCATCTTGATTGACAGCCGTACGTGAAGCTGGAATAAGAAACTAGGTGGACTGGTGAATTGAGAATCGGCTGATGGATGGTCGACCTGAAAGGGCGGGCCGTTTCTCTTTCAGCTCAACCCCTTCATCTTTGTCCGAAGGTGGTAAGTCAAAACCTTTTTCGACGAGACCGGTTTTGCCGAAATTGGCTTCGAGCTCTGCCGACTGGTGCTCCTCAATTTGGAAAGCGCTGTCAGAAGCTGTTCGGCTGGATCGGTTTAGTCATATGAATCAAAATCAGATAGTCGAGGACGATTATCTGGAGTCGGCGTACCAAAGATTTGCCGCTCCGTTAATTGACAGCCAAAACCCTCGGAGCCCAGCCAGGTAACCTTTCGGCCACATTTTCGCCAACTGACGCAGAGCCCAGTCTAGCTTCGATTGATGTTCAAGTTTTATCTTCTTCCACGCCGCCTGGTTCTTCCAACATTTCGGGACAAGGTTCTGAAGCGACCAATTTTCCATCGTTTCGGGTCAAGGTCTTACGCTGTCTCATTGTTAGATGACTCATTCACCTTAGGATCAAAAGCGTTAAACAATCTTTGGAGCTCATCCAGAGTCTGCCGAAACTTGGGTCGCAAGCACTCGCCCTTGGCCAGCTGGTCATGGTCACAATAATGAGCTTCAAGTCGGTCTAATCGATTCAACACCGTGACCATAGACTGTTGGAAGTTCTCGATCCGCTGATCTGGATGGAATGTAAATGATCAGCTACACACATAGAACGGAATTAAACACCCGACCGTGAAGGATTATATCAGGCTATTGTGAAGACTGGTTGGAGGCAATATCGACCAATCATGGGATGTGATGATCAAGTAAGTCACAAAGGTTGGTGTACGTTACACGTTGAATTGTTAAATAATATGATTAAATTTACTTTTTAAAGAAATATGTGCGTTGATCTTGGGTAGCGATGCAGAAAGCATGAACCATAGAGCGCATCAAACCGACTGTTTCAGATTGTTCAACCAGAGCATGTAAATTGGCAAGATCGGCAGATAGACGATCGCGATCAACCGTCAACAGCCGAATACGACCTTCCATGTCCGATCATTTTCGGGCCAAATCAGCATAAGCGTTGTTGAGCTGGTCCTTGTCGTTACGCAAGATATCCCCGCTGATGGGCAACGTCACTGACCCGGCATTCAGCGACCGAAGCCCGGGGGGCAGTGATCGCAGATGATCAATGTCACGCCCGCGGCGCTCAAGCTTAATCTGCTGGTCAGACAGCGTGGGCCGAAGCGCCTGATCGGTTGCGGATAGCGAAGTCAATCAACGACCGTATAATTCAGACCTTCCCGCAGGAGATCTGCACCCGTGATACCCAACGATAGTGGCCGACCCCCTCCACCAAAAGTTTCAGCCGCTCGAGGTTATGGAGGATCGGCCCGTGGCAGACCAAATAATAAATTCGGGTGGTAGTTGACCATGGACGCTACCAGTGGACGAAAATTGGTCACAGATAAAGCAACCAGGCTACCGAAGTGAAAACGCCGACGCTGACGGTGGTGAAGAGGATCCTGATGGAAGATCCGGCGGAGGTGTCGAGAGAGTGTCGGAAGACGGGGTCGGTTGGGTCATGATCGCTAGCGGGTGAAAGTAGATATGGGGTGAGTTGGACTGCAGTCCTTGTATGGCTGCGATCAGACTCAGGGGCGGCAGTGGGGTAGCGGGAAAAAAATCAGATGTTGGTGGCCCACATCTCAACGCTGATTGGTGGGACATGCCGATCTAACGTTGGATGATACGTGTCATAACGGGTTACAGGAAATATGGAGGAAAGAAGGAGAACGCCATTAGCACGTCCTATCTCAGGTGGCGTGGATCGTTAAGTATCACAACGAGAGATGGATGTTCAGATAACTGGCTGGTTCAATTTAAAAGGCTGGTTAGCCGATATATAAACGAGTCATTCTAGTGACCTGTAGTTGGCCGAAATCAACGGAGTACCCCCTCCGATAATTGGTCATCCGGGCCAGTTGAAATCCGAGTTCCACCCAAGACTTCCGTTCTGGATTTGGAAATCGACTCCAACACATAACCTAGATATCATCTATATAGGACAATCTTCACAACGCCGATAGTTTCTGGTCATGATCCCGGTTCACCTTCCGTGAACACGTCGTGAGGTTCGGTGCTTTTCCAATCGGTAGTGATCTGGAAATATACACAGAGGGCTTTATCGATCAACCTCTGATATACAAGGAGCGTTCTCTAGTCCGAACGGCATTCGATTCTATTCAAAGAGGTCAAAAGTTGTGACAAACGCCGATATTTCCCGATCCCAATCGGTCATCGAAACGACCCAGAAATCACTAGCCTTTCTAACGAATAGAATCAAAAGAATTTTATAAATCTTCGAGTAAAAGCGTTGATCAGAGGCATTGGATAGACCATCAACTTTGTAAGCCTATTGACCATCCTATAATCGAAATAGAGTCGGATGTTAACTCCGTTCTTTTTTATCACAATTTTGGTTGGTAACGCCCACGGCGATGTTGAAGGTCGGATAACCATCGTACATAGCAGGCCCTTGTCAGGTTGGACAAATTTTCCCGGTACTGTGGTGCAACCTAGCGGCAACGTTAGACAATCTTTCTAGTGCCTCCCACATTAAACGACTCTATAGGCGACGGTGGGTAGAGCCTTTCCTTTTCCGATCAACAAATGTCGTCTTTTCCAGATGATTATTTTGAGTTGATCAATCTGTTGGGGAGTGTTAACTTCTGGGTTACCGACTTTCATATCGTTAGCGTTACTTCCGGTATACTGGGTGAGATTTCTGGTGAAGCCGCATCTTTTTCTTTGTATGATTGATAAAATGAGTACAACCTTCACTTGGTCATCCACTGGGTCTAGTTCTTCCGGTCTGACATCAACCCGGATTGTCCGAGGTAAGCCATCCATCGTCGTGCCTCCTTCTGATTTCACTTCATTCATAACAACAACGATGGATTCGTCTCGTTCAATTTTCTCTATTGGATAAACTTTTCCACTGTCCTCATTGGTTGCGAAATTTGCCTTTGACCAAATCGTCATTGTCATCATCCTTTGGGTCGGTCGTCATCTGTGGCCCTACCATAGAAACATTCAAGATCTGTGGACCTTTTCCATGTGGAATATCCCGGTTTTATACTAAAGGCGAGGTCTCTTCATCTACCAACTCCTCGCTACTGATCAGATCAGTGGCGGCCGATATGTCAGATTTTGCCTTTGGGTATATCTTCGAGACCAACCGAAACATATACCAGTTGTCGGGGCACTTTAACGTCAGATAACAACATCCCTATGATCATCTATTCGTGAACAATTAACGGATGATCAGAAATAATAGAAATCCTTATATAACTTGATCCGTCGATCCCTTTACAATAGTCGGAACTTATCGGTCACTTTAGTTACCATGATTTTCGTTGTCGATACGTTAACCGAATCATCACGGTAACCGATCGGGCTACCGTCTGCTATCGTCTATACAAATTCGTTAATTGAGACTTCCGCCCCAGACTCAAATATTATAGTGGTTTTTTTCGTTGTCTTTTTTTGCATTTGCATTTGCTTGTTTAAACCACTTGTCGGGAGAATGATAATTCCCCGAGAATCACCAGGAAATAGGTAGTAGCCCTCGATTGGGAATATTCGTCCACTCTGAGGCTATGAATTGGCAATCGATCAGTACAACTTGATCCTGAATAAGATGGAACATTACCTCCGTCCTTGCAAGCGTCGCCGGAGTCGCTTGCGTAGCAATTTGCGATTTCGTGGTGGATGGCGTCCAAATCAACAAATGTGACTTGGATGTTTTCCTGTTTCCCGCCGTATTGACCCTGCCTGTTCGCCGAGTGGAAGCGAAAGGTGTTACGCCTGATGCCGGGGATTGGTATTCTGGTTATGGACACCCGACCCCGATCGGCACGTTGCGAAATGCTTTGTCCTTCACTGATCGCCAAGATCCTTGGCGGAACCAGCATCGCCTAAATCCTATGGATCATCCGGGGCTTCAGATTTCTCGTCTGCCTGCGAAGTATGACCCATAATTATCGCGACAACCACTCTCGTTTTCTTTTTCTTTTAATCCATTTTAATATATCGCGACAACCAGTCTCATTTTATTTTTATTTTAATCCAGTAATATATCACGATAACTTTTTCTTGTGTTTCATGTGTTCCATATGCGTGACCATTTCTCCAGATTCCAAATCTTATCATCATGTTGCGTATTCGATTATTCCACATGCTCATAAATGTAATTGTCATAAAAAATATATATGTTCGACGACTCCAAACCAGCATATTTGTTCGTCGACTCCAAACCAGCATACTTAACTTGATTTCGACTTAGTCAGATTGTTATCATTAGCCAATCCATAGAAATGTGTCGACCCAGACTATCGTGATTCCCGGTTACCTTCTTCGTGATTTTACATAACTCCGAATCGGTTCTGTCTCACCGAATCGCATTTTCAAATTCTCTGACGAAAGCTCCACAATCGAGGTCTCGTTCATCCACCCAAGCCGGATCGTCATAACATTTCCACTGGACCAAGAAATGACTATGGGTCGACCTAATCGGATCCTTTTGCCCGATGGGGAGTCCAAAATCTTTTCAACTTCGACTTCATCTTGATCTAACACTCATCCCAACTATCTTCAGGCAAACGAGCCTCGTCAAAATCAAACCTCGGCTGACCTAGTTTTGGGTCGATCGGGAAATTCCCAGACCAGTTTCAACTTTAACAAATGAAAGATCGGGAAAACTCCGTAATCGGTGCCTGCGGTGATAAACCGGGCGACATTATCGCCGATCCGCTCAGCAACACAGAAAGGTCCGTGCCACATATGTGCTAACTTCCTGGCATATCCTTCTTTCACGCGATCCGTCACGAGTATGTCATCAATGTAGGACCGCCGCCCGAAAACCGAAGGTTTTGTGACGGGGTCCGGGTCACCTTCGGCGAACACATCACCGACCAGGGCAGGATCTTGGTCTGCCTTGATCTTGAAGTGTCCACACAACGCGTTATCTATTAGCCGCTGGTAAATTTGCGGAGCATTTTTGAGACCAAACGGCATCCGGTTCCACTCGAACAACCCGAAGGGCGTCACAAACGCAGAGATTTCCCGTGCACGGTCGGTCATAGAGACCACCCAAAATCCATCTGTCATGTCCAAAGAGCAATACCACAAACTTTATCCAGATCCTCCATCAAGTCGTTTATCGGGTCAACCATTAGCTTAGTCAGCCGGTTCATCAGCCGGTAGTCGATGCACAACCTTATATCCGCCCCATTCTTCTTAATAATGATTACGATAGGCGACGCCCATGGCGTGGTGGACGGCTGGGTTATCTTGGTGGCCAGCAATCCTTTGATGAGCTTCGACAGCTTTTCCCGATACAGGGGGCGACTCTCCGGCACATTTGCGCTTCCACAATCTTCCACAGTAGGCCAAAACGTTACCACGCTTTCCAATAGAGATAAACCGTGTTCAAAACACGGGCGGCTTGAGTTGAGTATACGCGACGCGGAGACTCCCGGTCAGGGAACTTCCGGTGAGTTATCTAACCTTCCCCGGGCAAACCAATAGCAGCAAGAGGGGACCTTGTTAGCCCTCTGCTGTGAACCAATGAAAGCGACTTTTGTCTTAGATAGCGAAACGTATACTGGTTTTTATCCCTATATCTAATACAACTTTTTGTGTAACCTACCCCAAATAGCTCGCCTGGATAGTCATATGCCCTACGTGAAATAGCCCAGCCAGCTCCACCTGAATGCTCTTTTGTGTACCGTACACCAAACCATCCAGCTCCACCTGGATGCTCTTTTGTGTACCGTACACCAAACCATCCAGCCCGCCTGGATACTCCTTCGTGTACCGTACACCAAATATCCACCTACCATCTGGCTGACATCCAGCTCTACCCGGGTACTCCTTCCTGTGCCGTACACCAAATATCTGGATTGACCTGGATAGCCATCCATCTAGGCCAACTTAGCCGCTGGCGTCAACTCTTCTTTAGCAGCCTAGCATCCACCTCCGGCGTCCCATCCGTCTTCCACAAAGGCCCATCCTTCTTCAGGATCCTTCGCACGTACATCCTACAAACAATCCGCCCCTCGGTCATCCACCATCGGCGGCCATCCGGTCCACCTCTGGCTAGACCGATTACAAGTCTCTTGATCACACCCAAGTGGCTCGATTCCGTGCCTGGCACCATCCTGCCGCTGGTGAATACACCCGGCAGCTACCAGCCTACGTACTATGATGACCGATCCGGGCAGCTGGCTAGAACCGACATTTCTACCAATCAGGTGGATGCATTCACTTCTCATTAGCCCGTTAATTCCCAAGTCACTTCACCACATAACTATCAAGCCATGTTATTTTGGGTAGAGTACACAAAGGTTATATTGGATCTAGGGATAAAAAATCAGTATACGTTTCGCTTTCTAAGACGCTGGTCATCATTGGTTCACAGCAGAGGGCTAACAAGGCCCCCTCTTGCTACTATCGGTTTACCCGGGGAAGGTTGAAAGGAACCCACCGGGAGTCCCCTGACTGGGAGTCGCCGCGTTGTGTATATTCAACTCAAGTCGCCCATGTTTGGAATATGGTTTAGTTCTATTGGAAAGTGTGGTGAGGTTTTAGCTTACTGTGGAAGATTGTGGGGTATTATTTGAATTCCCTATTTAAACATAAGATTGACATAACCCCTTTATTATCTTTGGTTAAGCTGGCAGATCGATAATTCTCGGTCCAGTCTTTTCGGTATACAAATTTCAAGTACAACACCATCCTGCTCCCCGGTGAAGATTTCCGCCCAGGAGAACCCTAGTCCTAACCCTCGTCCACCTATTTTACGGACTTTAAACTTTTCGCCCTAGAGTCCACCAAGAGAGTGTAACCGCCAGTGCTGACGGGTACACAAGGTGAGCTTTTCGAACACGGATCATCCAAGTCGTCAGACCAAGGTAATGGAAGTGACCGATCCAGCCGGCCGGATGCTGGATCGGATCATGACTCGGATGGACGGAGTCCCCCCTCCGACAGTCATCCATGTGGGCCCCCGTGGGTGTTCGCATCTCAGAAGGAATTTCTGAGAGTGACTACACCACATCGGCGTCTGATATACGGTATACGTACACAAATGGTGAATATGGGTCGGTATGAGAATATTGCGGTCGCCCGATTGGTTAATGCCGCTGGTTAAGGCCGATCGGCAAGAAAAAATATGGTTAACGCGTGGAGAACGTTGGGTCTCGTCTTCTATCCAAGGGATCGGCAATTCGAGTTATATTTGAATTACTAATATTTCCGATCGGTCCATAAAACCATGGCTTTTTGCCTGGAGGAAAAGTACCCCGACAAATGGGGTATGTTTTGATTGGGTCACGTAGATATATCGAGTGGTAGAACTTGGAATACCAGGCCACCACCGACCAGATCAGTAACGAGGGGTCGTTAGGCAAAAACACATCACCCATTGTGAAAAATGCGGAGTATACCACTCCTACTAAGCTACTGGTTAGGAAATCATCTTTCAAGTCAACCAGTGAAAATAGTATCGAGAAAAGACCACGAATCGTGGATGTTGTTATGGTTGGACCACATCTGACCACTTAATTGAATGATGACGGTAGTGATCGTCTCCCCAAAGTCGACCTGATCACCGATCGGGAAAATGCTAAATTCTATCGGGAAAGTTTTAAAGCCGATCGGGTGGACGATGTTGAACCAAGGAATCCACGGTCGTTACCGAATACAAAACGAAATTGAAAATGGAGGCGAATTGGAAAACAGATGACTGGTCTATGTCGACCCCTGGTCAGATCAGAATCGGAACAAGAGATCCGGAGACCGATCAAGTGTGTACCCAAGAAGACGGTAACCGATACCGATGATCAGTGGCTGGTCTGTCGGAGATGTCACCTAATGTGCCGATCGTATCGTTCCATGGGTTGGAGGCTAAACCGAACAATGTTGGACCACTGACCAACTTACCCTTTCCCAGATCGTTAAAGGCCATGTAATCGTTTCTTAAGAGTTTGAAAAATTATAGCCGATTCATTGAAGATTTTTCGGTGCATGCTTCTATATTGTATGAATTGACGAAGGTGGATTAACACAGGCTACGGGAACGTGATAGATCGGAAGAATTACCGACTAAAGCTGATCACGAAACTGGGTCGGGAAAAGCGACTTGTGAAACCTGTTTCTCAGTTGACCAGGCCACATCGGGATCAGGTGATCATATGAAACGAGCTATGGCTGCATTCAGCTTGCTGAAAGCGAAGATGGTTTCGACCCCGGTTCTGAAGCATTTCGATCCGGAGAAGATTCCTGTGGTGATTTAATATGCAAGTAAGTGGGTAATATTAGTTGCACTTATCCAAGATCACGATGGGGTGTATTGGCCAGCAACGTTCACGAGCCGGACGTTGAACCGAACGAGGTCAAATATGGCATGGTGGATAAAGAAGTATTGACATTGCTATGCATACTGGATATCTGTTATTCTATGCTGGTGATCAGGTCGATTAATATACTTTCTAGACGGTCCACCCTGGTCTGGTAATTGTCTTCGACTGGAATTGATGGAAGACTGGGGCGATGGTCGGTATTATTATCGCAGTGGTCCTTGAAAAACATCAAAATGTACCAAGGGTGAAGAAAGAAATACTTGGCGCCTTAGCCGCCAGTATCACCCCCCGGTCAGAAGTCGACTAGGCCCTGATCAAGGTTTCCCCTCGGAAGCAACCACGAGAATCGATTATCATATCTCTACTGGTCCTAAGTTCGGATGAGGATCTGGTCGCCATAAGTTTCGATGGATCAGCAAGTGTAAAAAGGTGTGTCGGGGCGTACAGTACTTTGTTGTGGAAATTGTCTGAATGAACGATCATTTCTGCTGGTTCAGATTACACACCATGTATTACGGTCAACGAAGCTGAATACCGTGGTCTGTTATTGGGTTTAGATCTCTTTCAAAGACAACAGAAAGGAAGATTAATCATAGATTCAAACCTGGTGATCAGACAGATCACTGGGGAGATCGCCGGCAAGGCGCCTCGTCTTAATTTACTGAACGATAGGGTGACGGAAGAGTTGCAAGAATGGCCGGACCCTGATATTCTTCATTTGAAACGGGACTGAAACCGAAGCGCCGATCAATTGACGACTATGACCATGTGTAATTTTGTTGGATTGACAATCACCGATGATACTTTGTTGGCGGAACTGGTTGAGATCAATAGGTTACCCGAACTGATCAGGTCGGAAGATGGAAAAGTCCAGGTACATGGGATGACGATGGCCAAGTTGTAATCGACCGGGATTGATGAACAAGATCTTCACTGTGTTCGAACGTTTAAGTCGTAAGAGGTTCGAAGTCAAGCATACCCAAGAGGAAGATGATCGAGACTCCCATTAGTTCTGGTTAACCGGCATTTGCTGACCGATCGTCTAATCGGAATCAACCAGGTCAAAACCGACCCGGTAGGAATTGATGGATTTTATTTTTCGTGGTTATTATATTCCTATATATACAGAGTGAACCAGTGATGAATAACGACGTGTCGACCAGGATAGCGGGTCGACGATCATAGAGAATTCGATATTGGATGAATTAGTCGAGATCAAAAGGTTACCCGAGCTGATCCGACCGGATGATGGAGGAGTACCGGCGCAAGTGATGGTAACGACCAGGTCGCAAGCCAGATCGGCACACCGTAGGCCGACTTCGAGAGAAAGCTTTAGCGAAGGAATAGTACAGCGGCTGTGGATCGAGAGGATTCTTCAGAATCAGAACGTGGAATAATGGTTTACGGATTTGAAGGCCTATTTGTAGTGGCCTTGAAAGTTAAGTCAGAATGAAGTAAGGAGTTGCATCAAAGCCCCCCCCCCAAGCTATGAAGTGGACGAGAACGGTCTCCGTTGCTACTATTGTGAGGCTGACCGAGCAGATGTATCTTGATCGATATTGCTCCGATCTGGTCCACCTTATGGGGTAGGTGGCCTGGTCCTCACCCATCCTGCTTTTCCAGGGGTAGGTGACCTGGATGGTCGGTCTGGTCCTAGGCTAACCAGATTTCCGAATTGGTCGTATCCAACCTTCGGTTCTTCATCTTTATCTATTTTTTCTTGTTTTATATCCATCACATGCATTTGTTTCTTCGAGTCATGGTCAAAACCATGATCCTTCCTCGGACTATAGTGGCCTGCACCATAGTCCGAGCCGGCCCCAGCTGGTACATAGTGACCAGCACTATAGTCCAAACCATCTCCAGTAGGAGTCTCCCACCCCGCGACCTGGAGAATGCGGTTTTGAGTCCCCTCGTGGACGAAAATCTAAAGTCGGATAGAGTCGGGTCCAATAGTTTAATGAGCGAGACCCGACTTCACCGCGCTTGACACGGCTTACTGATGAAAATTTGGGGTTTGGAATGTTTTGGCAAATTTTAAGTGTCGATTTTGGTCAATGCCAATTAGATCATTATCTGTTTTGTCCATGACCATGACCGACTACTTATTACTGACACATCGCAGAAAGGTAAGTTATATACGCGATTGTACTCTGCTGAAAAGTTGCTATGATTCCGATTTGGTGAAAGCAAATTTTAGGCGATCTATTTTTATGTTGATCCTATTTTGTACTACTCTAGAGTATATCTTATAGACGTCGATATCTTAAAGGCGACGATACTATATTTGAAGCAGTTCGAGGCATATGAGATTTTCATGTGGTACACACTTGAAGGGTTTGTCAAAAATTGGACCAGTGTTTGTCATTAAATTAATACATTTTAGTGCGAGAAGTTATTGTGTGTTCTAGACGAAATTTCCGTGCGTCATTGATTCAATCGCGCAACCTAAATCCTATAAAAACCGCGCAAATCCTGTTATTAATAGTTTATCAGTAATAGAGGTGGTCCGGGTTTGGGGTGTAGGGATTTAGGTTTGGGGTGTAGGGTTTTAGGTTTGGGGTGTAGGGCTTTGGGTCTACATGACGTCAGCTGATTGGAAATAAATGAAATAACTGAATTTTTTTGACAAATCACCATTCTTGTTTGGTTTGGGCGGTTTTAAATCTCAGGCCCCAATCGCGCAGGATCGGCAATTTTGAACGGAATCGACAATATTGTTTTTATTTTGGTGATGGGAACTGCATTTATGGATTACGTTTTACCAGGTCAAATGAAATTTTCGGGGTGCAACCGTTTCCATGGAATCACATCGGAGCAAAGAAGTTTTGTCTCTAAGAAAGAGCAAGTCGGTGACTCCAATCGTCAAGCGCTTCATACAAAAGGCAATATCATTGCACAAGATCACGCGAGACGCATAAAGTTTGTCTTTATCCAATACCGACATGTCGAGAAGATTTGCACTGCCACTAGACTTAAAAGACGCTGCTTGAGCATGTTCCATGACTTTCGCGTGACAATCAAGGCACGAAAACGCTGTGTATCTGCGTGCCGCTGTTCTTCTATTAAAATGGTGGTATATTGGTGCCACCACGAGCTCCCAATACATCCATTCATACCATCCTTGTCGTCCATTGGTGGCACTAAAGTAGAGAAACGTTTGGAGCACAAGTTGCAATAGTATCTCTCATTTTGCTGCGGCAAATGTTTGGTCGCACAAATCTGGAAACTGAGCAACCGAGCACAAGAGAAACCTGACATACGAGAGTTCACGAAGAAGGTTCATGGCCAGCACCATTGTCGTCGACAAGCCATTGGAACAATTTTGACCGCAAAAGTGACCAATTTCCGATTCTTCTGGACAAACGACAGTACTTTACTCGTCAAGGCGGGATTCTGGGACAACGATGCACAAAAAGCACTCAAGAGACGTACCATGGACAGCCATTTGCGATTATTAGAACGCTTCTACGCGCTGGAAAGAGGCCATGGATATGCTTTGCTCGGGTGGAGCGAGATACAGGGGGCGATGGGAAGGTAATTTTTTGGCATCCTTGAGCAAACGGATCAAACCATTTTCCAAAAGCGTCACGGCGCCTTCTTAGGTCTTGGCAAGTCGAGTGAAAGCGACAAGAAGCATTCATACATGGTCCCAATCGTTTGACAATCCACTTGCGGCGAGCACGACTAATCGTAAATACGCCGCAAGGCAGCGAGGGTTTTTAGGCGCCGCGTCGCAACAGGCAAATAATGGCAATTTTCCAACATCCACGTTAGTACAGAGGGCCCAAATTTCAGACCCGATTTTCAAAAATAAGCAAAAATATCTTATAGGCGACGCGCTGATAATTAGTGGTGCCGAGGTTCGGTTTAAACCTTGAACTCAACCATAACGTTGGGGTTTAGGTTGACGACTGCTAAACCCTGTTAGATGAACCCATTTATCCAATCAGAAATGCACTTATTTTATCCGGTGATAACGTGGATAACCGTATTTGCTAATATAGCAGCATCTGATGTGCCCGAAAGGAATGCGTTAAGTTGCAATCTTGGCGCCAAAGATATTAGAAACGTCGAGGAGGACATTCCAGGCCCAAGAACGGGCAGTAATTCGATATGAAATGAGGCAAGCAGATACGAGACTCTCCAGGTTCAGAATGCAGATGTGCCTAGAAAAATATTCATTTGATTTATGAATATTTTCGCTCCACATACTCAACCTATTTCACTACTTCCCATAGTCGATTCTCGTCACTTCGAGCAAACGCCCAAAACATGGATTTGATCAGGGCTTTTTCATCGCTTTCGACGTGTCCTCGGTATTCATCCTCATTTACCGTTATACCGGGCGTAAAATCGGAGGCAGCGGTCATCTTTTCCCACTCGGGCAGCTTCCACAGGATGGCGCTGTAAGCGCCCATCCCTTCTAGACAATGACTGACCCATCAAAACTCAACCCCATTAACTCTTCTGCTGGGTCGACTGTTAGAAACGGGGGTGTGATGGACTGCACAGGCTGCTTTTGCGGGACTATATTGTGGTGTAATCGCTTCCACAAATTCTTCCTGAGACGCGAACACCCACGGGGGGCCCAGATGACTGACTGTCGGAGGGGGTACTCCGTCCATCCGAGTCATGATCCGATCCAGCATCCGGCCGGCTGGATCGGTCACTTCCATTACCTTGGTCTGACGACTTGGATGATCCATGTTCGAAAAGCTCACCTTGTGTACCCGTCAGCACTGGCGATTGCGCTCTCTTGATAGACCCTAGGGCGAAAAGTTTAAAAGTCCGTCGAATAAGGAGACCGAGGGTTAGGACTAGGGGTAGCTCCGGGCGGAAATCGTCACCGGGGAGCTCGTCGGGCAATACACTTGAGCTTTGTATAGTGCCGGCTGGACCGAGAATAATTAATCAGCCAGCTAAACCAATGATAATAAAGGGGTAAATCCAAACGTGTACCTTAAAGGGGAATCCAAACTCCACAATCTTCCACAGTAGGCCAAAACGTTACCACACTCTCCAATACTAGATATAACGAATCCGGGTTCAAAACACGGGCGACTTGAGGTGAGTAACTACGCAACGCAGCGACTTCCCGGTCAGGGGACTTCCGGTGGGTTACTTTAACCTTCCCCGGGCAAACCAATAGCAACAAGAGGGGACCTTGTTAGCCCTCTGCTGTGAACCAATGAAAGCGACATGTGTCTAAGAAAGCGAAACGTTAACTGATTTTTTTATTCCTATGTCCAATACTCCTTTTTGTGTAACCTACCCCAAATAGCCCGGCTGGATGGTTATGTGTTTTACATGAAGTGGCCAAGTTAACTTCGGTCGAATGTTCTTTTGTGTACTGGCCCAGCCAGTACACCAAACCCAGCTGGTACCAACCCAGCCGGTACACCATACCCAGCTGGTACCAACCCAGCCGCTACACCCAACCCAGCTGGTACCAGCCCAGCCGGTACACCAAACCGAGCCGGATCGGCGGATGGCTATCTATCCGAGCTCACTTGACCGCTGGCGTTAGCACTTCCTTGGCAGCTCCACGTCCGACCTTGGCGCCTCATCCGTCCTCTAAGAAACTCAATCTTCTTCAGGACCCTTCGCCCATACACCTTCCGAACAATCCGCCCTTCGGTCGTCCACTGTGTGAGTTTATCCGGTTCACCTGATCCGCTAGCCCAACTACCCACACCCATCTGGCCCGATACCAGGCCTGGCACCGTCCAGCCTCTGGTAAATACGCTCGGCGACTGCCATCCGGCATGTACGCCCTTGGTCTGCATTTTCAGCCAATCCGAAAGCGCCCTCGGGAAAGTATTTCATACCTTCCCGTTAATTAATTCACAAGTCACTTTACCACAGCCGCCTCTGAGTCTTGTCACAGCCGCTAAACGGTTGAGGCACGACCTCACCTGAACCAAGTCGGTCTGATCCTTCTTACCCATTTGGTACGTCATCGGACTACTTTTGACAATTTTCATGATTCCGGTCGGTCTTCCGGCCGGCTTGCAGTGTCATACGCAGATGCTGACCTTATCTTGGTGTATTTTCAGTCCTGCAAGTCGACGAGGATGACATATGTCGACTTATTCTGGTGGATGATGACTCGCCTGCCAGCGGGGTGGAAATCGCAGAACCGCCGGATTCATCCCGTACTCCCGATCTGGTGCTGTCAACAGCTGACGTTGACACGGCGTTCCGCATTCACGGTCAGGCTCGCGGTGGCCGGGATAGATTGAGGGCCGCCGTCTCTTCCCTTCACGCAAAGCTCCGATCCTGTCAGGCCGACTCTGAAGTTCTGTCGCAGAGATGCGTGACACTTTGCGCACTGCTGGACCTCGTGGGGCCCCGAATCTCCGAGCTGAGGCGCAGACGTCAGTAAGCAGTGGGCGAAATAACTCAGGGCCATCGTAGGCCAGCTTACTGACGCCCTACAACAGGCCGCTGCACCGTCCGCCCCCACCTCCAAAGTGGCAGGGATGGAGAAAAGGATGTGTGGTGAAGTGACTTATAAAACAATGTAAGGCACTTTCCAAAGGGCGCATCCTGATTGGTGGAAATGAGGGCCAAGGGTGTAGGCGCCGGATGGTCGCCGCCGATGAAGTCTACCAGCGGCCAGGTGGCGCCAGGCTGGAAACCACGTCGGCGGACCTGACAAGGGGCGAGGATAGTCGGATAAGCGAGCTGAGCAGACGGAAGGACTATGGAGGTTGGACGGCCGAGGCGCGGATGGCGGACGGCCAAGATGGCGGACTGTTCGTAAGGATGGAGTGGAAGGAGCCCGGAAGAAGAGGATTGTTCTAGTGGAAAGAGTATGCACGGGGATCGTAGGAAGGGCTGCCAAGGGACTGCTAGCGTCAGCGGCCGAGGGGCGCGGATGGGTGGCTATCCGGCCGAGCCGGTCGGGTACAATGTACCATTCGGACTGGTACCATATGGGTTCAGTGTACCGGCCGGGTTGGTACCATTTGGGGTTGGTGTACCGGCCGTACCGGTACACAGAGTCGGAGTTAGCCGGGTTGCGTTGGGTAAGGTACATGACTGGTCAGGCGTGTTATTTGAGGTAGGTTACACAAAGGGAGTATTGGACATAGGATAAATCAGTATACGTTTCGCTTTCTTAGACACAAGTCGCTTTTATTGGTTCACGGCAGAGGGCTAACAAGGTCCCCTCTTGCTGTTATTGGTTTGCCCGGGGAAGGTTAAGTTAACCCACCGGAAGTCCCCTGACCGGGAGTCGCGGCGACTTCGTATACTCACCTCAAGTCGCCCGTGTTTTGAACACGGTATTAAGTATTGGGAAGTGGTGACATTTGGCCTTCTGTGGATACACATTTGGATTCGCCCTTCATTGTTATTGGTTTAGCTGGCCGATCGATTATTCTCGGTCCAGCCGGTACTATACAAACTTCAAGTGTCCTATTGGTTTAGCTGGCCGATCGACTATTCTCGGCCCAGCCGGCACTATACAAAGTTCAAGTATATTACCCAACGAGCTCCCCGGTGACGATTTCCGCCCAGGAGCTACCCCTAGTCCTACACTTCATCTCCCTATTGGACGGATTTACACTTTTCGCCCTAGGGTCCATCAAGAGAGCTAACCACCCAGTACTGACGGGTACACAAGGTGAGCTTTTAACATGCAACATTCGAGCAGTCGCGATCAAGCGGATGGAAGCGACCGATCCAGCCGGCCTCAAGCCGGATCGGATCATGACTCGGATGGACGGAGTACCCCCTCCGGTAGTCAGTCGTCTGGGACCCCCGTGGGTGTTCGCGTCTCAGGAAGATTTTCTGAGAGCGACTACACCACAATGGTGCGCGTGCCCGGATCTCTTGGTGACCCTGGATATCACCGCGAGTCCCTAGCGGGCGAAAGACCTAAACCTGTCAAATTTGTTGACGATGTTGTGTCGGGTGCATTGGGGGAAGGCATATCGCCCCCAATGCTGCTGAAGATGGAAGGATGCGATGGTCGCCTCGGATTGGGGGAGTTCGAGGTTGACATTAAAGAAGAAGTTACTCCCCTAGAGGCTCCGCCGGGGGCGGATTATGGTACTACCTACGGCAGTGCCGGCCGCTACACGGATGGAGCCGGATCGGACTATGGTGCAAGTCGCCATAGTCCGAGGAAGGATCATGGTTCCGACCATGATCCTAACGAACGAATGCATATTTTGGATATAAAAGAAAAGATAAAGGAAGAAAAAGCGGAAGTCGGATACGACCGGAGTGGGAAGCCGGCCGGATCGGGACCAAGTCGCGATCTGGCCCCCTACCCCTAAAGAAACCGGATTGGCAGGAATTGGACTATTCGACTTACAAAGGCAAACCGCGATTCGAAGAGGAAGAAGAGAAGCAGGACGGCCTATCGACGGATGTCGATTTGGAGCGTGCTTTCCACCTTCACGAGTTGGGGCAGTTCTTGCGGACGGACAAGGTACTAAAAATAACACGGCCGAAGATCATAGGCGGATTGAAAGGTCCCGTCTCTCCCCCAACTCTCTCAGACGGCCACGTGTCCCTCATTAGAGGACTATTCGACCAACTTAAACAAGCCGGCATCAACACCGGCGTGTTTGATCCGAACGAGTTGTTTGATCTGAAGATGGACAAGTTGAAGGAAGCGTCCAGCGCCCTGCACGACCACTTGGTACCGCTAGTGGGTTGCTCGCCGCCGTCGAAAAAGATGACAGCTACGACTGGAGTGGCGCCGTCCACGCCGCCGGCGACAAGCAAACCGGCCGGTATACACTCAGGCTCTTCGCAGTACGAGTCTGCCCCTTCGGAAGCGGACTCATCGGATTCATCGGTGGGTATCACTCGCATGACGCTTGGCCCAAGGGGAGCAGCACGTGTGGCGACAGCCGTGAGACTTGGAGGACGTGTGGATCCGGGTACGCCCGAGAGGAAGGACGCCGGCCAGTACAGCGTACGGGCCTGGCGGACAGCGACGGCGGATCCAGAACCGAAGAAGGAAGACGAGGACGCGGACGGGCGAATTAAGAAGGAACGCCAATCTGGCAGCCCGGCTGCCCCTCAAGTCGCCCCTCAAGCCGCCCCTCAAGTCGCTACTCAGGTGCCGGATCACCTGCAGAACATGTTTTCGGCGATGATGGAGCGATACTTGGAAGAGCAACGTCGGCTGAGCGCCAGCCGCGGCAGTCCGAAGTCACCGGACCAGCCAGCTCGTCGTGGAACACAGGCCCCCGAACCAGTCCAGTACTATGCGAGGGAGCCGAGTGATGAAGACATGGAGTCGGTGCAGTCCAAGCAAAGTGAACCCCATGCCGCCCCGCCGAGCCGTCAGACAGGTCGCCGGACCGGACGTCGGCCAACGAACAGGAAGCTGTCTCTCAGCGACGTGGATATGGAATCCGTCAGGTCGGCCAAGTACCATTACGATCCGGATGACCTGGATCTGGGGATGTCCCGCCAAGCCCATATGGCTTCGGCCCAAGCGTTTGACGCGGATTCAGGAGCGATCACGAGGGTGCGAATGTCGGCCACGTCCGAGCTGAAAGACTTCACCGGGCGCGACGCGGACGTGGACCAGGCCCGAGGATGGTTGAGCAAGACGAAGTCGGCATTTCTCAGAGACCGGACGTCGGACTATGAGAAATGCCTGATCTTCGGGGATTTGATGAAGGGCCCGGCGAAACACTGGATCCAACAACTCAGCCGGGAAACCCGAGGAAATCGGAGGGGATTGGCCGGTGCGTTCGAGGAGCAATACTGCGGAGCTGGAATGTCAGCGGCGCGACAATATTTCCACTCCAAGAAGCGACCGGATGAGACCCCCTGGAGTATCTCCATCGTTTGAATGTCGCTGGCATGAGAGCGGATATTCCCGTTAAAGAAGATACCAGCCGGTCGGAAGCTGCCCGCGAACACGTGGAACTGTTCATCAGCACGTTGGACGATCGGGAGCTGGCAAACCAGCTGGCGTTACTGGGGGTGAAGAATACGACGGAGCTGGAAGTGACGTTGCGCACGTACCTAAGGGCGAAGAAGCAAGGCCCCAAGGCGGCAGTTGGAACCGGCCGTTTCAAGTCCCGATTTAACGCGGATCAAGGAGACCGGCCGCCATCTACCAGGACGGCCCGAGCCGTCCGCATGGTCGCCCGAGAGTCAGACGCGACTAGCTCGGAAGAGGAGTATCAGCGATCTGGGGGCGAGTCTGAGGAGGAACAGTATCGGTACCTTTTCTCGGCAGAAGCCAGTCAGCCGTCCAGGCTGCCAGCTGATTCTGGTCAGTCGAAGAGTTTTCCGGCTCGAGCTGACCCGGATTACCCTAAGCGCAAGTGTACCCACTGTGGGTCCATCAAGCATGACGACCGGAGCTGCTGGAAGCGGCTGACGTGCAAGAAGTGCGAGAGGAAGGGACACCCGGCGGAACACTGCCTGTTCACGTGTAAGGCTTGCGGAGAGGTGCATGAGGCGGGACTGTGCCCAATGGAAGAATTTTACAACCTGTTGAAGAAGTGGTACGTCCCGACCAAGCATGCTGGAATGTTGCCGCCCGGAGCGGAAAAGATGTTAAACTAGATCGCTCGCCAGGTTGGAATCTGGTTCGAGCCGAGCGGTCTAGTGTTAGTATCTATGCATATGTCGGTAAAGAGGATAATCAAGAAGCAAAGCAAAGGATAACCGACAATACATGTAAGTTTGACGATTACGTCACCCGGTCCCCGGCCGGTACGGCTGACCCCTTCCTGGTGAGCAGTATACGGACGGATGAGTATTCCCGGTCTGAAGTGCGAATGGAATTGAACTTGTTACCTGGCGAGTCGCGAGGTTATTGGAAGTATCACTCGCCGGATAAATGGTTCAAGCAGGCCAAGGCGGATGGAAAAATCAATAACCAGAAAGCTACCATGTTGTTCGATTCTGGCGCAGAAGTGTCTATCGTAGACACCACCTTTGCTCGTAAGGTGGGGTGTGAGATAGACGAGACGAAGCGGCAGGAATGTATAGGCATTGGAGAGAGTTCGTACATGACCCAAGGAAGGACAAGAGTCAAGATTACGTTAGCTGGGTCGTTGGTATATTACTTTACCGCCTGGGTAGGCAAGTTGGCCGGGCAGGATGCAATTTTGGGCATGGATTTTATGGTCCCGGCCGGTATACGGCTGGACTTATCGCATGGAACATTGACGTTGCCGGACGAGGTACAGATCCAGCTGGCCGGCCGGCGGCCCTTATATGGCGCCTACGTCCAGTTCCTCAAGCTAGGTCAGTTTGTAACGGTGCCAGTGGGAAAGGCGGTGGAAGTAATGTTACGGCCGCACGACCGACGGAGTAAGTTATGGCTGACAAGGGGCGAGTGCTGGGTACCATCTGTGGTTAAAGGGAGTGGTCATCTCAACTTCATAAGCGTGACCAACATCTCTGAAAAACCCCTCACCTTGCATGAAGATGTGATTATTGGAATGTGGCTGGCCGAGGATAAAGTGCCCGCCGGCCGGGCTATGTCACTGTTGGCTCAAGACGCTATATCGAGTGGCAAAACCTGGCTTTTCAGGCAACCACCGATCTGGTCAGCGAAGAGGAAGAATTAGAAGAGGACCAGACTCCGATGGTGGATAAACCCGAGTACCGGACCCCTTCTAAAATATTGACGCGGAGCCGGCCGTCGCCGGATCCGGCTGAATGCATGGACCGAAGCTACGCCCCGATCGCGGAACTGGTTTTGCCCACTCGGAAGGAGATGGACAAACGACAGAGTCGGGAGAAAGGACCAAGCAGAGTTGCATATACGGTCAGCCCCGATGACGGTTGTGATGACCGAAGTGAAAGCGGATCGGCCCAGCCGGCCGAGCAGAATTCGGAAATAGCCGAAGGCGGATCGGCCCAGCCGGCCGAGCAGAATTCGGAAGCGGCCGAAGCCGATCAAGTCTGCATTCATGAAGGGGGCGAACTATACGTTGAAGGCATGGAAGAACAGATGGCGGTGCTACCTGAGGTGACCCCCTGCCCCCCAGCAGTCACTATCGACGATCTACAAGTGGGAGACCCGGATGTGAACACCCCGGAGGAGATCAGCAGATTGAAGGATATTATATGGAAAAGACGACATCTGTTGATTGGACCAGGGAACGCACTTCCTCCGGCTGCCCATGGGGCGGTTTGTGATATCGATGTGGGAGGTGCCAAGCCGGTAGCACAGAGATGCCGAAGAGTCGCCCCCCAATATCGGGAAAAGCTGTCAGAGCTTATCAAGGGTTTGCTGGCCACCAAGATAATTCAGCCGTCCACCTCGCCATGGGCTTCGCCCATTGTAATTATCATTAAGAAGAATGGGGTGGACATAAGGTTGTGCATCGATTACCGGCTGGTGAACCGGCTGACTAAGCTGATGATTTATCCGATGCCGCTGATAAATGACCTGCTGGAGGACCTGGATAAAGTTTTGTGGTATTGCTCATTGGACATGGCCAGTGGATTCTGGGTGGTCTCTATGACCGATCGTGCACGGGAGATCTCTGCATTCGTGACGCCTTTCGGGTTGTTCGAGTGGAACCGGATGCCGTTCGGTCTGAAGAATGCTCCGCAGATTTATCAACGGCTGATAGATAACGCGCTGTACGGACACTTCAAGATCAAGGCGGATCAAGATCCGGCTCTGGTCGGGGATGTGTTCGCCGAAGGTGACCCGGACCCCGACCCAAAACCTTCAGTTTTGGGGCGGCGGTCTTACATTGATGACATTCTCGTTACGGCAACTACCTGGGATTTATTGTGTGACAAAGTGGAGAAGCTGATGGTTACGTGTGAAAAGTGGAATCTTTCGATTAGTGTGGTTAAGAGTTTCTGGGGAAAGACTAAGGTAACCTATCTGGGTCATCAAGTGTCGATTGCCGGATTGGAGGCTAACCCGAAGGATTTGGAGTCCTTGAGTAATCTGCCTTTCCCGCGATCCCTAAAGGCTATGCAATCCTTTTTGGGCAGCCTGAATTATTACAGTCGGTTCATCGAGGATTTTGCAGTCTATGCGGCGGTCTTGTATGAGTTGCGGGAGGTGGATTACCATAAGTTGAGAGAGCAGGATAGGCAAGCGGAGACGCAGGCCGGGCCGGCAATTTCAGCCAATGAGGAAGCGCCCTTTTCGGTTATTTCAGCCAATGGGGAAGCGCCCTTTTCAGGTATTTCAGCCAATGAGGAAGCGCCCTTTTCGGGTATTTCAGCCAATGAGGAAGCGCCCTTTTCGGGTAGTTCAGCCAATGGGGAAGCGCCCTTGTCTGCCCAGACAAGCGACCGGCCGCCGAACTCCGACGCGGCCGGCCCGGACGATCATATGACCCGAGCGATGGTGGCCTTTGGCATGTTAAAGGCGAAGATGGCGACCACACCGGTCCTGAAACATTTCGATGTTAATAAGACTCCGGTGGTCATCATCTACGCTAACAAGTGGGCCATCTCGGCCGCTCTCGTGCAAGATCATGATGGAGTGTACTGTCCCGTGACCTTCACCAGCCGGACCTTGAAAGTTAATGAAGTTAATTACGGATTGGTGGATAAAGAAGTTCTGGCTCTATTACGGATCTTGGATGTGTGTTATACTATGCTGGTGTCTCGGACTATCAAAGTACTATCCAGACGGTCGACCCTATCATGGCTCCTGACGGCGAATGGGATTGATGGCCGGCTGGGGAGATGGGCGGCTCTGCTGTCTCAGTGGTCCCTCGAAGTGATTAAGTGTACTAAAGGGGAAGAGGAAATACTGGGCACATTGGCTGCCAGCATTACCCCCAGGGCAGAAGTGGAGGAAGCACTGATAGCGATCGCACCTCGGAAGCAGCCTCGACAAACTATCGTATTGCCGCCGCCAACAGTGGGACCCACGGAGGAACTAATGGTTTTGAGTTTCGATGGGTCGGCGAGTGTAAAGAAAGGGGTCGGAGCCTATAGTGCCATTTTGTGGAAGTTGCCCGAATGGAAGGCGATCGCGGCCGCCTCGGATTTCACGCCTGGCATCACGGTGAACGAAGCGGAGTATAGGGGATTACTGCTGTCCCTAGATCTGTTGGCTGGCCGGACACAGGGGCGGATCATCATATGCGGTGATTCCAACCTAGTGATCCGGCAAATCACCGGAGAGATAGATTGCAAGGCGCCGCGGCTGAGACTGTTAAATGATCGGGTTATGTCCGCCTTGCGGAAATGGCCGGAGCACGAATTGCTGCACGTCAAACGAGACTGGAATAACAGCGCAGACCATCTGGCCACCTTGGCCATGCGAGATCAGACCGGACTCACCGTCTCGGATCCAGGATTGTTGGACGAATTGGCGGAGATGAACAAACTATTGGAGATAATCAAACCGGCCGCCAGCGACGAGGGTCCCTCGCCCGAATCCAGCCGGCCCGGGGAAAAGGAATATAACGACCGCGACTGGGAACAGGACGTCCACGCCCGATCAAACCAGGAAGTACCCTGCAGCAATAAAAGGTCCCTCTAGGCGGACCCCGAGCAGGCCTGGCGAGGCTAACCACGGTTAGTAGTCAACAGTGAATGTTTGGAGTGGGAACGGAAGAGGAACGGATGGATATATTAAAAAAGGAAAACTGAGAGAAATAGAAGAATTAAAGCAAGCCCGACTACTCATCCCCGTCGACGATTATACTTGCCTCGGAGCCGAGTCACGCGAAGCCCAGGGTGGTCGGAGGGCCGTGCGCGGTATTGATTGCGCCAAGGATCTTGCCGGTCGATGGCCGCCAAAGATTGAGAAAGAGAGGTGGTCTGATCCAACGCACCTAGGCCGGGATACCACGTCCCTCCTTCCGCTGCACATCCACTCCTGCGGTTTGACAGATGGAGCATGAACGGGAAGAGAAACAGGTCCAAGTCACATTCACCATCCCGGATACCCGCCATGATGAACGCACACAGACGGACCCACGCCTCGGAAGCTCGCCCCCGACGATTCTTACGGGCAAGGGAGTACCTGCGGAGGGACTCGTCCGCTCGCTTGTCCTCGGCCGAGATGTACAGGAAGTGAGTAGACTCCCAGATGGCCCGAGCATGAGCCACGGTGAAATCATGAAGTCTCGCTTTGAATTCCGCGAACCATGGATCGGATGGAAGCCCCATATCCGGCATCTTGGTGTGCAAGATTTTCCAGGGTTCGGTCTTCATGAGTGTGTCGATGGCGCCCGACCTCATCAGGTCAGGGTCCCAAGTCTCTGGAGATGGCGCCTTGTAAGATCGTGGGAATAACCAGAGATGCGGACGGGACAGAGAGTGAGCGAGTTGGGAACTGGAGATATCAGCCAGGCTGGTATTGCCCAGTTGCTCGACTGGCCAAGGCAGTATGGCAGACCGATCCGCCCCACTGGGGAAACGCCCTCCCGATAACCATAGAAGCGGAAGTTTGGGAAAAGAGGGCGCAAGAGGAAGAGTACTCCTCCGGACTTTAGACTTGGCTGCCGGTCGGTAAGGTCGGCGTGTGTGGTGTAGTCGCTCTCAGAAAATCTTCCTGAGACGCGAACACCCACGGGGGTCCCAGACGACTGACTACCGGAGGGGGTACTCCGTCCAACCGAGTAATGATCCGATCCGGCATCAGGCCGGCTAGATCGGTCACTTCCATCCGCTTGATCGCGACTGCTCGAATGTTGCATGTTAAAAGCTCACCTTGTGTACACGTCAGTACTGGGTGGTTAGCTCTCTTGATGGACCCTAGGGCGAAAAGTGTAAATCCGTCCAATAGGGAGATGAAGTGTAGGACTAGGGTAGCTCCTGGCCGGAAATCGTCACCGGGGAGCTCGTTGGGTAATATACTTGAACTTTGTATAGTGCCGGCTGGGCCGAGAATAGTCGATCGGCCAGCTAAACCAATAGGACACTTGAAGTTTGTATAGTACCGGCTGGACCGAGAATAATCGATCAGCCAGCTAAACCAATAACAATGAAGGGCGAATCCAAATGTGTATCCACAGAAGGCCAAATGTCACCACTTCCCAATACTTGATACCGTGTTCAAAACACGGGCGACTTGAGGTGAGTATACGAAGCCGCCGCGACTCCCGGTCAGGGGACTTCCGGTGGGTTAACTTAACCTTCCCCGGGCAAACCAATAACAGCAAGAGGGGACCTTGTTAGCCCTCTGCCGTGAACAAATAAAAGCGACTTGTGTCTACGAAAGCGAAACGTATACTGATTTATCCTATATCCAATACTCCCTTTGTGTAACCTACCTCAAATAACACGGCTGACCAGTCATGTACCTTACCCAACGCAACCCGGCTAACTCCGACTTTGTGTACCAGCCCGGCCGGTACACCGAACCCATATGGTACCAGTCCGACTGGTACATTGTACCCGGCCGGCTCGGCCGGATAGCCACCCATCCGCGCCCCTCGGCCGCTGACGCTAGCAGTCCCTTGGCGGCCCTTCCTACGATCCCGGTGCATACTCTTTCCACTAGAACAATCCTCTTCTTTCGGGCTCCCTTCTCTCCATCCTTACGAACAATCTGCCATCTTGGCCGTCCGCCATCCGCGCTTCGGCCGTCAAACCTCCATAGTCCTTCCGTCTGCTCAGTCCGCTTATCCGACTATCCTCGCCCCTTGTCAGGTCCGCCGTCTTGGTTTCCAGCCAGGCGCCACCTGGCCGCTGGTAGACTTCATCGGCGGCGACTACCCGGCGCCTACACCCTTGGCCCTCATTTCCACCAATCAGGATGCGCCCTTTGGAAAGTGCCTTACATTATTTTATAAGTCACTTCACCACACGTGTAGTACGTGACCCGGCCGGGGTTGAGCGTCGTTGTTTGGCCGGAGCCTGGGAAAGAGGTTCCTCTGAGTCACTCAGGTCGGGAGGGGTCAACCACTGATCCGTGATGTCATCGTCGTTGTCTTCCACTTTCTCCTCGGCCACTCCGTCGGAACTCGAGTTACGCGCGACCGGAGCGGCCGGGGCGTCGACAATGCTGGGAAGCAAGGATGGGTCGGACGGGTCATGTTCCCCGGAACCAAAACCTGCCGGCGGCGGAGTCTGCAGATCTATGATCTGATCGGACCCCACTGGACCCGTCGCCCGCCTACCGGAGCGGGAAGGGCGGCGACGGGTATCCGAGCGAGAACGGAGTAATGCAACGTTGACTTGCTGAATCTCGTAATCCTCGTCTTCTTCGTCATCGTCATAGATAACCGAAGGGGAGGATGGTCCCAAGTCCGAAGAAGAATCAGAGGGCACGACCGCTGACTCAGAAGAGGGCGCGGCCGCTGACTCAGAAGAGGGCGCGGCCGCTGACTCAGAAGAGGGCGCGGCCGCTGACTCGGAAGAGGGCGCGGCCGCTTCGGATTCCGAGTCCTCTTCAGAGTTAGAACTAGGAGTGAGACCGGTTCTACCGGGAGTGTATTGAGGGGATGGAAGAGGGGACCGCTCCGCGAACAGGCTGTCCTCGCTCTCCGACCCGGGCGCTTCCCCGTCGTCCGATTTGTCTGGAGGACATTGGCGCGAGGGTGGGGATACGCTTTGCTTCCTTTTCTTAGGCGGGCTGGCATCAGCGAAAAAGGGGCTGGAGCCGGCCGGACGTTTTTGCCCTTGCGACCCTGCTGGGACGGACGAAGAATTGGGACTGGCCAGGGGCGAGTCGGGGCCGGCGGGAAGTTCCGCAGGTTTCGACCCTGCTGCTGCGGGCAACGGGGTCGGGTTCGGCGGAGAAGTCTTCCATTGACCCACCATTCCCAAGACAGACAAGACGGATTCCCGCACCTCGGGAGGAGCTCGAAAAAGGGGAGCGGCCTGGCTCTGAGTCGCCTCGAGCTGGTTTTGAAACCCACACAATAAGGACCTAAAACGATCCTCTTTATCCAGCATGGCATGACAAACACGGTCCGCCCGAGCCAGTATGGCATGGGCGTCGGAATTCTCCTGGCGGGCCCGGTACAGCTCAGACCGCAACTCCTGTTGCCGAGAAGTGGCTTCTTGCAACTGCCGCTCCAGATCCGTGATTTGGCGAAGGGCCTGGGCGTGGGAGTCGCGCAGGTGGTCGCGACTGTCCCGCACCTTATCCAGGTCTTGGGACACCTGGCAGACCCGGGTACGAAGATGCGTAAGCTCCCGAGACATGTCCGGAATTTTGGCAGATTGCTGTTTCAGCTCTTATAACTGTTGAACTGCGGAGTGACAAGAAAATACTGTAAAGCAACTGGGCCATCGCGTAAGAAGAGACGAGGCACTCACGCTGAAGCTTGGATCGTTGGACCAGTTCCTGATTAGCAGACCGGAGAGGTTCAACGACGTCTTCCAACATGCGGAGGCGGTTACGCTCTTCTGTCAGGATGGTGACTTGGCGCTCGAGATCGGCCATTTGTTTCCGGAGATCGATTACTTCCGGAGATGGACCCCGAGCGGCGGCTTCGTCAGCCCGACGGTTGGCAGCGGCGAGTTGCCGAACCAAGTCGGCCTGGATCTGCTCCAAGTCATCCACCTGGGCGGTCAACATGTCCAGCCTCTTTTCCATCCCCGCTGTCTCGGAGATCGGGGTGGATGGCGCGGCCGATCGTTGTAGAGCGTCCGTGAGTTGACCTACAATGGCCCTGAGGCGGGCCACCTCATCCTCCGCTGCTTTGCGACCAAGTTTCAGTTCGGCGACCCGGGGGTTCAGGCGGTCCAACATCGCGCAAGAAGTTTTGAAGCTCCGAAACAGAGATTCATAGTTGTCCTGACACGATCGAAGCTCCTCCCGAAGGGAAGAAACGACGACTTGCAGTCTGTCCCGTTCGCCGCAGGCTTGGCCGTGAACGCGGAGCGCGGCCTCGGCGTCAGCGGACGACAGTACCAGATCGGGAGTGCGAGACGATTTCGGCGGTTGTGCGACCTCCACTCCGCTGGCAGGCGAGTCGTCGTCCACGAGAACAAGACGGCAAACGTTGGCCTTGTCAATTTGCAAGACTGGAGATTGATCAAGACAATGTCAGTATTGGTGGACATGCATGCTAGCCAGTGCGGAGACCGACTGAGTCCATGGAGATGTTATAAAGTGGTGGGATGACGTACCAAAGCGAGGCATGGATGAGCGGTATCGGGTCAAGTAAGTTCGAGTGAGATCGTGTCCCGACCGTTGTGCGGCCGTGTCGCGACTCAGGGGCGGCTGTGGTGAAGCGACTTATAAAATAATGTAAGGCACTTTCCAAAGGGCACATCCTGATTGGTGGAAATAAGGGCCAAGAGTGTAGGCGCCGGATAGTCGCCGCCGATGAAGTCTACAAGCGGCCAGGTGGCGCCAGGCTGGAAACCAAGTCGGCGGACCTGACAAGGGGCGAGGATAGTCGGATAAGCGGGCTGAGCAGACGGAAGGACTATGGAGGTTTGACGGCCGAGGCGCGGATGGCGGACGGCCAAGATGGCAGATTGTTCGTAAGGATGGAGTGGAAGGGGCCCGAAAGAAGAGGATTGTTCTAGTGGAAAGAGTATGCACCGGAATCGTAGGAAGGGCTGCCAAGGGACTGCTAGCGTCAGCGGCCGAGGGGCGCGGATGGGTGGCTATCCGGCCGAGCCGGTCGGGTACAATGTACCATTCGGTCTGGTACCATATGGGTTCAGTGTACCGGCCGGGTTGGTACCATTTGGGGTTGGTGTACCGGCCGTACCGGTACACAGAGTCGGAGTTAGCCGGGTTGCGTTGGGTAAGGTACATGACTGGTCAGACGTGTTGTTGAGGTAGGTTACACAAAGGGGGTATTGGACATAGAATAAATCAGTATACGTTTCGCTTTCTTAGACACAAGTCGCTTTTATTGGTTTACGGCAGAGGGCTAACAAGGTCCTCTCTTGCTGTTATTGGTTCGCCCGGGGAAGGTTAAATTAACCCACCGGAAGTCCCCTGACCGGGAGTCGCGGCGACTTCGTATACTCGCCTCAAGTCGCCCGTGTTTTGAACACGGTATTAAGTATTGGGAAGTGGTGACATTTGGCCTTCTGTGGATACACATTTGGATTCGCCCTTCATTGTTATTGGTTTAGCTGGCCGATCGATTATTCTCGGTCCAGCCGGTACTATACAAAATTCAAGTGTCCTATTGGTTTAGCTGGCCGATCGACTATTCTCGGCCCAGCCGGCACTATACAAAGTTCAAGTATATTACCCAACGAGCTCCCCGGTGACGATTTTCGCCCAGGAGCTACCCCTAGTCCTACACTTCATCTCCCTATTGGACGGATTCACACTTTTCGCCCTAGGGTCCATCAAGAGAGCTAACCACCCAGTACTGACGGGTACACAAGGTGAGCTTTTAACATGCAACATTCGAGCAGTTGCGATCAAGCGGATGGAAGCGACCGATCCAGCCGGCCTCAAGCCGGATCGGATCATGACTCGGATGGACGGAGTACCCCCTCCGGTAGTCAGTCGTCTGGGACCCCCGTGGGTGTTCGCGTCTCAGGAAGATTTTCTGAGAGCGACTACACCACACACGCCGACCTTACCGACCGGCAGCCAAGTCTAAAGTCCGGAGGAGTACTCTTCCTCTTGCGCCCTCTTTTCCCAAACTTCCGCTTCTATGGTTATCGGGAGGGCGTTTCCCCAGTGGGGCGGATCGGTCTGCCATACTGCCTTGGGCAGTCGAGCAACTGGGCAATACCAGCCTGGCCGATATCTCCAGTTCCC
>MIQA02023814.1:0-25496 GCA_001887855.2 Sclerospora graminicola
CCCACCTTCTGTGTGAAGAAATCCACTGGTCGGTGGATAATCGTTGATGCTTTCAATAAGCTGAACGCAGCCACAGTACCGGCGCAGATGCCGATACCGCGGAAAGATGTCATCATAGATGGCATGAGCGGGAGCACCGTTTTCACTGCTCTCGATTTGAGGGATGGTTTCTACCAAATTCTCATGCGTGAGAAGGATATCCCTCTCACGGCTGTAAGCACCCCAAGCGGTATGCTTTGGGAGTGGATTTTATGCCGCAGGGGCTTCGAAATGCCCCTGCCACCTTCAATAGATGTGTCACGCATTTATTGTGCCCGGTGCATGAATTCGCACCGAGCTATTTTGACGACGTGTTCATCCATAGTAAGGCTGAACATGGTAAGACTGATGCAGATGTTCAAAAAGAACATCTACGTCAGGTGTTAGAGCTTATGCGCAAGCACAAGCTCTATGTAAACTTGAAGAAGTGCACCTTTGGTGCACCTGAGATACCCGTTCTTGGCTGCTTTGTAGGCAAGAACGGAGTGCGCCCCGATTCGGAAAAGATCAGGGTGATCGTTGAATGGCCTACGCCAAACAACGTCAAGGAATTTCGAAAGTTCCTTGGGTTTACGACATACTTGCACAAATATTCGTGCAATTATGCCGGTTTAATCCGACCTCTTCCTCAATTACTTAAGAAAGATGTCAAATGGCACTGGGATGCTCAGTGCCAAGATACATTTGATGCGGTCAAGCGTAGCTTGACTGAAGCTCCCGTCTTGGCAATAGCCGATAACGAGCGACCGTTTCACGTCATTTGCGACGCGAGCGATTTCGCCATCGGCTGCGCCTTGATGCAGCGCGATCACGATGATCGTGATCGCGTGATTTTTTTACCAATTCCGTCAGTTGCGCCCACCCGAGCGCAACTATCCAGTGCATGACAAGGAACTCCTTGCCATGAAATAGGCACTGGCACAGTTTCGGATCTATCTCTTAGGAGATAGACCGTTTGTGGTTTACACGGACCATGCGTCGTTACGCACGGCCGTTAATTCACCACAAATCTCTCAAAGAATGGCACGTTGGCTGTCATTCTTTGCCGAATACAACTTCACTACAAACCGAAAAGTTGAACAAGATAGCGGATTCGCTATCACGACGCCCCGATTACGAGATGAAACCGTCTGTAACGGAGGCAACCAGTGCAAACGCAATACGTTGCACTGCTCTGTCGTCGTCACTCGTACGACAGGTACGTCAAGCGTACGAAACAGACGAGGAAACTCGTCTGCTGATTGATTACCTCAGTAATCAATCTGATCGGAAGCGCAAGGAACTTCCAGAGTTCCTTCGCGCTTGCGTGCATCGTTATCGATTGCACGATGGTCTGTTGCTTTATAGAACAGACCAAGATGATGTTAGTCGCATCGTCGTTCCGAACGACGATGATCTCAAACATCATTTTTTTTAGTACCATGATGCTCCGATTTCGGGGCATCATGGTCGAGAGAAGACGTATGCTTTTCTCGCACGCGATATCTACTGGCGTAACTAGTATAAATGGGTACCCAAGTACGTACGCGCTTGCGAGATATGCCAGCGCGTCAAGCCTGCGCACTCTGCGCAGGCTCCCCTTCAATCTCTGCCGGTTCCGACAGAGTGTTGGAAGTCCATTTCCATGGACTTTATCTTAGGTCTTCCGGCTGATCACAGTCGGAAGACAGGAATAGTGGTCTTTGTAGACCGCTTCAGCAAGATGGTTCATCTTGCTGCAGTGTCAGCGAATGTCACTACCGCGCAAACCAGCGCGGATATTCGTTGATACGGTATTCCGTTTACTCGGAATGCCGGAGAAGATAGTCTCGGATCGAGATCCGAGATTCACAGGACGTTTCTGACAAGAAACGTTCTCGTTATTAGGCACGCAGTGAAGATGTCAACTGCGGACCATCCGGAAACGGATGGGCAAACTGAACGCGTTAACCGCATTCTCGGAGACATGCTGCGTTCATACGCGCATGCCTTCGAGCAGTGGAGTGACTATTTGCCACTCACCAGTTTGCAATAAACAACTCGGTGCATGCTTCTACTAAGCATACACCGTTCTACGTGAATGCCTTAAGGCATCAACGAACCCCAGCATTACTTGGCGGTACGCCAAATCTAAGTGGGGGAGGGACCCGCTCAAGTCTTGAGCGAGTCGTTGCGCAAGTTGCAGCTGCAACATGCGAAGAGACTGACGAGTCTTCTACTGTTAATACAGTAGAAACTCAAGCAGCTTCAGATACTGAAGCTGCTTATGTGGAATATATGTCTGCAGACAATGAACACAACCCATCTACTGCTAATAAAGCAGTAGATGAATTCGTATTACAGCGCCAAGCTGTAATACGCTATGTAAAAGATGCACCTGCCTCCGCTTTTGACAAGCAGAAGCAAAATGCAGATAAAAATGGAAGGGAAAACACAAATTCCTTTCAAAAAGGTGAATTAGTTTATGTTATCTACAACTACAATCAGCAACTTCCCTACACGGAAGTTGCTCCCTAAGTTCATTGGACCCTTCAAGGTCTAAAGTGTTAAGGGGAATGCCTATACTTTCGACATTCCCGCGGCCATGCGCCTTCACCCAACGTTTTACGTTGGAAGGCTCAAGCCGTACCGATTGTCTACGTCTTCGGACGAGACACATCCCCACGGCGAATGCCGTGCTTCTTCAAGTCTCCCAAGAGAGACTTGTAACCGGTCTCCGACCGATTGTGAGAAGCCCGGAGAGTTTCCACTCCGACTTTAGTCAATCAATCTCGACCAGCACAAGATCATTCTTCTGCTGCCATCACGAGATGCGCGCTCAGAATGTCAGGAATCTCGTCTCGATGACAACGATATGTCTTCAACGAGTGAGACATGTCGGCGCTCAAGGCGTTACAGTGCCTCTCGATCTTGCGGAGCTGGTAACCATGCTCCGCAACAACAACGCCGAGGGAATTAACAGCCCCCGCCGCCCCTGATTGATAATTAGGGGAACAAGCGTTACATTTTGAGCGCTTGATATCGAAGCGCTCGGTTCCCTATAAGAAGGGGCGGCGTACCGAGTATCTGGTACACTGGTTGGGATATTCCCAAGAGTTTGACTCTTTGAAACCGATTGAGGTGCTAAGGGCGGATGCCCCTAACCTCCTGCAGGAGTTTGAGAAGGATACTTCTCCTCAAACTCAGAAGAAGCATCAACACTAGGTGTTGATGGCTGCAAAACATCCGTACTAGGTGCCGATGCATTAAGAGCATCAATGAGGCTCTTAAAACTAGCGGGTACTGAGTAACCTCGGTACCCTCTAAGCTCCTTTTCAGGAAGACAAGGAGCTCCTTTGGACAACAAGGGCATTTCATGTTAGAAGGAGCTCCGCAAGAGAGTCCTTCTCTAATGCAAGTAAAATGGATAAACTCCATTCTACCTGAGCGTGAGTGCTTTAAGAAGCGCTCGCGGTTTACGTGAATTTTGCTCACGCATTCGTCGGGACCTTTGTTGTAATTTTCAACAAAGGCATTCCGACTTTGAGTAAGGGCGTCCTAATCGTCCTTATTCTTGCGCGACCCTTTCCGGTTCGTATAGTAACGAGCCTGATAGAAACGGTCGATGAAGTACCGACGTCTATCGTCGGTACGGCGATCAAAATGATGATTGCGAAGGTCGTCGCAATCATCAAGCGCGTTGATGTCAAACAACGGATATTGACAATCGCGCTTGGTGTGCCCACCACTTCCGGGCGCAAGTGTCCATGCTGGGGTCCAAAACCCCACTTTGTACGGAACATGGCGTTCCGTACAACATGGTGATTCAGAAGCAGCGTAAGCCGCTTCTGCGCGTTGTTTCTTGGCAGGTGGAGCACCACCTGCCACCTCAAAGTCGTCTTCGCTACGACCAGGCGAATGACGAGGACCAGGAGGAGCTTTACGCTCCTCATACCACCGTATGACGGAGTTGTCGCTGTCGTAATCGACGGCGTCAGACTCCACTTCGCCATCACTTAACGGCGAAGCAATTCTAGCGGGCTTAAGCTCGCTAGAATCGTTGACAGGGACGGTGTCGTCCTCGCCCTCTTCGGAGTCAGATGACTCTCCGAAGATATCGTTGGGCTTCTTCTTAGCCACCCGCCTTACGGCAGGTGGAGGCATGGAAGATGTTGCATTCGCGACATCTTCCCGCCCTCTCTTAGACACTGCTTCCGCAGCGTCTACTACGAGAGACAATGGGTCTCTCGGCTTACTCTTACTCTTCGACGCTACATTAGTAGCGTCGGCATTCGATTTGACACCTCTGCACGTGATGCAGAGGTGGGAGCTGCTTTAGCAGTATCGGCAGCGCCCTTAAGAGCGCCGCCGCGTTTCCCGACCATTTGATTTCTTATGGTCGTTAATGGGTAATAACAAAGTATCGTTATGACCAACAAGTGCCACCATTCGATTGGCCAATATTACTTTATATTATTGGCCAACCACCTTGAGTGGGGGGTGATGTAATGGGGTGCCATTACATAAGTGATATTTAAGTTGAAATATCACAGTTCAATTTCAGACTTAATGTCTGAAATGTGAATATTGGATTATAAGTTGTTATAATCCACCTTGAGAACAGATTCTGATATAATTATCGAATCTAACAAGTAATCTAATGATAAAGATATCATTCAGACCAGCTTTATACTACATGTTTGTATGATTAGTTTAGATTTAATTATAGTTATTAACTCTAAACCACTCATAATATATTCACTCTTAAACTTACCTTCTTCCTGACACGTAGCCTTAAGTTATATATATTTACTATATATATACACTTAAGAGATTAATTAATAAATTAATTAGTCTTTACTTATAGTTTATCTAAGGTAAACTAAGGAGGACCAAATGTAAATTTGGTCCTACTCAATTGCACGCTTCCTCACTGCAATTTTACAGTGTATGCTGTGTAACAGTTACCCTGTTACAATATTACTGTGCCAGTTCCACGTCATAAAGTGGCTTCGAGAAGAAATTACTTCTGATCAATATGAATTTACAGCATGGAAAAAAGAGAGACTGAAGGGACTAGTGGAGTTGCTCTTGTATGCGAAAACTGAACAAGAGTACACGAAGCACCGGACGTACATGAAGGATCTACTTCGCCTGGAAACAGACAGTACCGCCTCGATCGGTAACACCACCGATCGCGATAATGAAACCTGTCATTCACCAGGGCGCAGTAGCGCCACCGACTCAAGTTATACACTCCAGAATAAATTCGACGCCTACTTCACAAAAAACTGGTACAACTGCAAGGACATGTGGTGCGCTTACACTCGCCAGAACGCTGTTACACTTGGCAACAACACCAATAACCGGCAGGAGTCATCATGGAGACAACTGAAGGATGTTGTCGATTCATTTACCAGCGTCGACGACTGCATTGGATCGATTATGCATTATTAAAGTGTCGTGAAAAAGGACTTTTTGAAGCGCGTAAACAAACTCTCTGTTGTTCGGAACTCAACATACGACGCAGAAATGACACAAGTTGCTAACATAGTAAGTGAGCACGCATGCGAATTGATTTACTAGGAGTACGCATTTTCAATTTCGAGTGCGGCCAAATATGAATTTTACGAAGGACGTGAACGTATTTTTCATTAAGAGCACGATCACAGATGACGATGCACGTGATGAACCCAATGTGGAATACAACGTGGAGAAAACAAAATGGGAATGCTCGTGTCTGTTTATGTCAACACGACTTCTGCCATGTCGACATGTATTTTACATTCGCAAGGCTTTGAATTTTCGAGCAAGTGATACCAACCCACCTTTTACATTCACGGTGGATAATTTCGTTGGTACGGAGCGAGCCAACAATCGAGTATGCCCCTGCCGAAGCGTTCAATGAAGACGTGATTCCCCCTCTGGTCAAAATTCCATGGGATCTAAATCGTAAGTTCAAGGCAGCAAATGAAGTCGGTGTTATGATCAGCCAAGCTCTGAGTGAGCTCGGTACCAACGAGTTTCGGGCAGCTCTCGAGACGCTTAAGAAAATTGATTGTATGATGACAACGAGACAACACGGTGAACTTGCATTAGCGTTGGAAATGCAATCAATTTCCATCGATACGAATCCCCATGTGTCAGCGGAACAGACAAGTCAAGATGGGATTGAGAGCTCGGATGTTAAAGCGTCTCAGGTGTGCGGGGAAAAAGATCTCAGTCGGTGGCGCAAACAAATGATGTTATGGGTGGAAACGTGGACGAGTCGGTTGCGCTACAGATTGGATCTAACCGTGGGGATAGCGATAAATCTGTAGCGGTACCGACTAAAGATGTTATGGGTTGAAATGTGGACGAGTCGGTTGTGCTACAGATTGGATCTAACAATGGAGATAGTGATGAAACTGTAGCGGTACCGACTAAATATATTGAGAAAGATGATGTCCCAGCCACTCAGGTCCAGGTTCAAGACGATGTTGATAGCTGTGCCGACTTTGTTATTTCGAGTCCACCACGAGCACGTGGACGACCGAAAATAAAATCAAAGGCAAAGCAAGCTAATCAGAAGACAAGTGCCCGGTGCATGACAGAAGCTTCGCAGATGAACCCCGACCAAGTCAGCGTTGCTACCATGCAGAGTATTATGTGCAGCGACGCAACATCCAATACAGCGAAGAGAGTTGTCGAGCGATTTGTATTGTTTGAAATAAAGAGATGCACCAAGCAACCGAGACCGTTTCAACCGGATGAAAGAAGCAAAAACAGACCCATGCCTGTAGAAGACCTGTCTCGTGTTCTACCGAAGTCAATACTTTCGAAATGTGCTTCACAAATCGTTCGTCTACAAAGAGAAAATCCAGGCCTCGCAGAAAACCAGGTCGCGATCCAAGTACCGGAGATCGGAGTGTTCGACAGTTCGACTTTAAATCCCATGCGCACGTGGCATCGTATTACGGAAAGAATAAAACAGATTGAATTTGTTATAAATTGGGCAGACTCGGTGGATGTTAAAATTGGTAATTCATTTGGACAAGTTTTCCGAGTATCAAATAGCATGGATCTTGTACCAGCGCTAAAATTAGTCCAACTTCAAACCGAGAAGATACGTTCATGTCATTTATTTCGTGTGGTAATTTCTATCTTGGAGTCACTTATTCGTATTTAGGTCAATATTGCGAACTTTGCTGAGCAGATGCAATTAAGCGAGGCCGCTCTTCCTTTCGCTTTAGAAAGAATTTTTCAAGACAATAACTGCGTGGTCGTAGTTTTGCCGTCACTCACTGGTGCTATCGGCGTGGATAATGTGGATAAAAGGATACGAGTGATGCTGCCGTAGGTCGGTATCGACTATGAATATTTTTCCGCTACTGTTCGGCAGCAACCACTGGTGTTGCGTGTTTGCGCGTATGAGCACTCAAGATATTTATTATTACGACCCCATGAGTTCCAACCTTGCGCACGAGGCATATCGTTTTGTACACGATAAACTCCGCCGAATTCTTTCGACGAATGGACCTGCGCAGTACCGCATCCGCTGTTTCGAATCAGCAATCGGGTCACAATTGGATACTTACAGCTGTGGAAATTACGTACTCGTTGCTGCCGAGTCTTTCATTCATGGCAAAAATCCTGGCCCGCTGAATCAAGCGAACTTGCAGTACTTTCGCTATCGACATTGATGATGTGTTTGTAGTTTTTTACTCGAGATAAAAAAAGTAATGGAAGCGTATCGTTTTTTATCGATAAGTTTGCATATTTAATTGGTAACTATAATGCAACTTGCTAAGCTAAGTGTTCTGTTGATATGAGGATGGCGACAGGTAAAGCCATCCCTCTGCCTTGAGTCAACATAGCAATTTTAAACTTGCTTTAAGTGTAAGGAAAAATGACTTAGAGAATTTTGGCAACTGTTTACCTGCATGCAATATTGGCGACAAAGTCGGGTGAAGCCCTCTCTCTGCGACAGCAATTTTAAACTTGATTTTATTGGCGAAAGAGTCAGGTGAAGCCCTCTCTCTGCCTTGAGGCAAGTCAGCAGTTTTTAACTTGATTTTAGTATGAGAAGAAAATGACTTAGGAGATTCTGGCAACTGTTTCGCTTAAATTAAAAAATTTCAAATTATATGCATCGAATGTATTGACACGTGGCTGGTTTGAAGAGGCCCCTGGCTTTCCTGCCAAGTCAGTATCCAGCTATACGTATAGTCGCGCTTTATACGTTTACCGAATAATGGCTACCGATTCGGTCCAATCGGTAGCAATTGCACTTTCTCGTGTCCAAAAGAGGGGCCCCAGTCGGTAACAGCATCCAGTCCCCAGAAAAAAACACGAAAAATACAGAGAGTGTACGAAAAAATACAGAAACCTACTTGGAGATACAAATCCGTGCCGAAAAAGTCCCTCGAAATACAGAGCGGTCCGGATAAGAATCATATAACTGGTCAAAATAAAGCCGTACACTCACTGTGGATCCGCTAGAGTTGCGGAAACATTTTGTGGTACACACTAACCTAGCCATTGGCTATCAGGGTGCCTGGTCATTAGTGGTTCTCACGGTTCGAAGGTAGGTACTTTGTAGGCAAAACTGACCAATCAGAGCATACCTTCGGTTTGCCTACAAAGCCCTTTTTTTCACACGTTTGCCTTCAGCGAGAATCGCTGAAGGCAAAATCGAGCAGTTGTAGGTATTTTTGATTGGCAGATTTTTGCTTGGAAGCACCAATCGGACTAAGGTAAAGATATAGACCGAGTCATGATCCACACAAAATACGAGCTTCTTTTACATGATTGGCTTGAATCGAGTCTGTGCGCACTTTGCTGTATACAAAAGGTTCTCACGGTCTGAAAGTCGTAGATACGCGCTGATAGACTAGTTTTGCCTACCTACAAAGTACCTACCTTCGAACCGTGAGAACCACTATTATAGGCGATAATTCCGAGGGTTTGTCCGTCGCTTCCAAGATAAAGCCGCGACACCAGGAGCAAATCACTGGTTCTTGCGTAATGGTAATGTGATTAGCTTCGTTACTGATCTAAAGAATTAACTCCAAGAGCATGCACTACCGACTGGTTTTGGCCATCGGTAACGGCAGTCATGAAGGCAACCATGGGAGGAATCGCGCTTTCCGTGAAATGGTTGCGTGAATGACATCGTTATCAGCGGGTAAATTCCCCAGGACATAGACGGCTGTTTGTCGCTGCAAGTCGCCCGTTATATAAGAAAGGCGTTGAGAAGGAGCGGCACGAGAAGGCCATTCGCTTTCTTTGAAAGACGTGGAGCAGTCCTAAATTATGATGTACTGGTAATGTATTTGTTAATGCTACTCTGTGCATGTTCTGAATCACAGCTCTTATTTGATCGAAGTTTAGATCCGACACAAGAGGCACCTATCTTAGCTCGATTGAAGGAACTGACAAACGCTGAGAATGCGTGGCTTGCGGCTGATCGAAACGTAAGCAGCAACGTCAGGAGTAATGATGGCACCGACACAGGTGCCATCGTTCCCAGGTAGATACAAAGCATATACTGCGATGCAAATATGTGCACGGGCTGACAAGATCGGCAAATTGACCACTCATAGAATAGTGGGCAAAATACTACTTAGACGAGTTTTCTTTATTCAGAATTGATATTTTAGACCCACCTTGACGCTCAAGATACCAAAGGACATGCTAGCACGACTCGTATTGTATTAAGTATAATAGTACATCGAACATTTTTTATAACGCTTTATCATTTGTTTTATGGGGGATCCACTAGTGGACCCATCGTCTAGCCCTAGACCTATTGCGTCTGTACTTTCGTATATGCTCTGAATTTTCTTGCTTTATATCCGTACGTTTTTGTAACACAATGCCTAAGTCAAGAAAGATATGTAAACAATGAGTGAGTAGAAAATAAATTACTTGTGCCTGCTCTAGTATATATTAACTACTAGTAGTACTTTGACAATCCGTTTGTGACGCACGTTAGCGACTATCTAAATACTGAAATCACCGAGAAAGCACACCCCACACAAGCGGTGGCGATCCAAACAGTTCACGGCGGCTGCCGTCAAGCTTCGAAAAATTTCTCATCGGGGAATCAGATAATGGGTTTACAGTCGGGTCTCACTATAACAGCCACTGTTGTAACAGCAATCCGCGGTAACAGCCATGATTTTTGACATACGGATTTCCGCAGATAACAGCCGTTCACTATAGCAGCCAAAAAGTAAGCATACGGATAGGGCTGTTATAGTGAGACCCGACTGTATCTTGTCTCCAAAACCGTTGCGTTTGAATCCACCCCGCAAACTTTTTGTTGTCCATGCTACACTGTGCCATTTGCCTGGTATGGACCACGTGATCCCCCTCGTAGGACAATTGCAGGCAATGCAATGCAATACTTCGACCTATTAAGCTTGATGCTTCGTCAAATTAGTATTAGTACACCGACCGCTTGGCGTGGACTCGAGTTCATATTGGTTTGACGTTCTCAGTGAGGTCTCGTGGCTCATCTGCTGGTAATATATGAGATTCAGTTTGGGCAAATGGCTGCCTCATTTTAGAGAAGCCCTCAAAAAGCCAGTTTGGGGTATGAGGTAAAATATCCATATTTTTAGCAGCCTGCAAAATGACCAACATTTACATGTATACCACTTACAAGAAGTACTGTAGTGTGCAACAAATGATAATATGTGAAGATCTGATGGCATCAAGAAAGGCCACAGTTTTGGAAAGTACATACTAGTGCTGTAATAAAGTGGGCTGGTATCTGATGCTGTGGCTACAGCGGGTGGATGGATATGTACCCAGTTGCCGCTCATTCTTCGATTCGCCTCGTTCAAGCGAAACAACTGTGCAGGCAGGATCAATTCGTATCTATCGCTCCGATGATCAAGTTTAATCTTCTACTCTCATTGGCAGTTGTCGTTGTAACACCCCACAATGCTGGGTCAGCCCCCGCCGGTCGTATTGTAGTTGATCTGGGTGCCACAAACTTGGACCAAAGCATTTATCCAAGCATTGACGCCAATCGCATGCTTCGTGGGAACGATGAATCACGTGACGCTGTCGATGAAGAACGAGCTCCAACAAGTGGGATGTGGAGCATGTTCGCCCCCCGTTTAGACGAGGAACCTGCTATATTTCTTGCGATGAAGTGGAAGAAAAGAAATGCTGATTTCTATGACGGAAGCAAGCCCGATCACATCTTCAAGTTCTTGAAAGAGAACAAGGTTGGGATCGATCAACTCACTCGGGTCGTCAATGAAAGAAATGGCGAGTTCAAAATTGATGATCTGACGATCACTAGACGCATGGTTTCAGCTTATCAAGCCTATATACAACGTCCCAAATTGAACAAGTTATTCCACAAGAAGAAATTCAATCCGGAGGACAAAGAACATCAAAAGATGTTTCTTCTAGACTTCATGTTCCTACAAGTTCCCCCCGTTAAAGCTCAGAATTTGCTAACAGCGAGAAAGGTGAAAGACTTCGGTGGACTCATGGAACTCTACAAAGCACTCTGGTTCTTAGACTCGAAGTTTCGCGCTATCGAAAATCAAAAATTGACAGGAACAACTGAACTGTTCGAGGCAATGAAAATACTTAAAGTCGACCCCAACGAATTCGAAGCGACTATCAATCTGGGCATACCGATTTATTTCGATGACACGAAGGAGATTACCAGCGATTTTGTTCAAGACTATCGTACGTACCTTAACTCGTTAAAGACATGAGGTTTGGTACGTGTTTCGGATTTCGACCTTTTTTTGCCGACGTTGATTGCATGTAGTTTGCGTTGACACACTAGGAATTTGAGAAACATTGTATTCGAGTTCTTTATTCAAAACGTTGCTGTAAGCCACGCCTTTGGCCTCTTAGGCAGCACGTCCGAGTTGCCATTAAAACGCACCAATAGTGTATTGTACGAGCCCACCTATAGATGCTTTATACCAGTCTTTATCGGATACTAATAAGTGCACACTGGACAAAATCTGTAGATGATAACAAAGATTATATGAAGGTGTCTGTCGAATATGTAGATAGTGCAGGCATGAAAGAATTGATTCCAGCAACCACACTGACTGGATTCACAGGCTGTATAAGAGCAAGTACGACTCGCGCAGAAAAATGTACTAGAGGTAGATACCGGTAGTGAACCGGTACATCAAGGGTTATGCAGTGACGGAGTATACCGGTCGGGCAGAGGCTACTGACAGCGTCAATAAAGTACATCCTACCTGACGCTGTCAATAAGGCTCTTATTGACAGCGTCAGGAACTGAACACACGTTAGAGTCCGGGCACCGAAGTTCATAAATCGAGCTGTTAGGAGCAGTTCATGCACATGAACGATACAGTATATTGTGAGTGATGGTGGTAGATTACCGGTACTTCACGTGCGTTCAGAGCGCATACTTTGTTCTTTGTAGCGCCATGTTAGTTTTTAAAATGTGAAAAAGACACCGATAACGCTGGAGCTGACGCGTCTTCTTAGGACGCTTCAATACTTCCCAGAAGGCGCTTGGACCTGCTTTATTTTCGTGCAGAGTGACGGAATCGTGCTATTACTATCGGCAGCACAAAATATAAAGCTTAGTGACGAAAGGCGTGGTGCCCGGCCAATAACGTTGTAGCCTGGCCGAAGTTTTTCTCCTTCACACTTGTACGGTGTGAAGGATAATATAACTTACCCCGTGGAATGGCACCATTTTGTTTCATGTTCTCTACCGCCGTCTAGGATATTTCAAAGTTACGCTACGATCTAGCCAGATGCCGAAGTGGCGCTTTTTCTCCTTCAAACTTGTACGGTGTGGAGAAGAATATAACTTTCTCTCTGGAATGGCATCTTTTTGTTTCGTATTCTCACCCGCACGGTGCCATCCCACGAGACCGAGTAGACAACCGAGTCGTGCATTTCTCTACCGCCGTCTACGATATTCCCAAGTTTCGCTACGATCTAGCCAGATGCCGAAGTGGCATTTTATTTTTCTTCTTCACACTTGTACGGTGTGAAGGCGAATATAACTTACCCTCTGGAATGGCATCTTTTTGTTCGTGTTCTCTACCGCTGTCTGGTACTTCTACGATATTTACAACTGTGCAGGAGCGTTTTATCTGTTATTAGCACGCTACGCTGTGAGCTTTCGATGATGGTCGGTGTGTTCCTGTAAAGCTTATACATTTTCTTTTACGATGGCGAAAAATAAATTCCAGTAAGCATCCTGATGTCAACTGAGTTTTTGTGATGGAACTTGAGTGATATAATTGAATTTCTTTTGCCGTATCCAAGTATGATACTTTGATTATTGGCGACGGGTGGGACGTAGTGTGGGTATCTATATGAAAATCGTCTCGCCATTACAAAGCCTCCGTTAAAAGAGTTATACCCTAATTTAGGGCGGCTCACGTGCTGATATTGCTAGAATTGGAAACAAAAGAAATGAGAGTGCATATATTATTTTGCATACGATGGCTTATTGGTGTTTTCCTCCTGTGAGTTTGCCCTGGGTATTGCGTTCTGAAGAGTAAGTAGGAGGTATTGAAATCGTGCGTGATTGATTACCACATTAAGATACTGTGGATGAATGTTGGCGCTTGGGGAGCCGGTGATGCACATCTCGAAAAAAAGCAGTACCATCACGCCGCAATTGAAGCTGTCGGTCTGCGTGATCGTTTGAAGCCGCTGTTGCTTCAATCTAGTGTGTTGCAACCTAGGAATAAAGAAAATTATGGACCCATCGATCCATTTTCTGGTACCGCTCTCCATTCTGGAAAGGATCGAAGACTGTGCAGACCCCGCTGTTGAAGTCGATCGTAAAGCCGCACCAGTGTTCGGGATTTGGGAAATGCACTGCAACGAGTAGCACTGGCGGGGTCTCGCACGTGTTCAGCGCTCCAAACGCTGGTAGCATTTTCAGCGTCTGGATGACTGGCATGTCAGCGATGAAGGCGCTGGAAGTGTGCATTGCCGTGACGCCAGGATGAAGAAAAAGAACGTGCTCGCCATGTTGCTGCCGAAGAAGGTGCATTGCTGCGTGCAAGGCATCACTATCAATGAGTCGACGCGAGCAGAAATTGAGAAGAGAGGCCGTCGACGTGGTCAGGTTGACTTGGCGCATCAGTGCGCGCGTTTTGTTGTAATCAGACTCAAATTGCATCCACTGCCACGGAGCTACTGGCATGGCTGGTTCCGTTTGTAGCCATTCCATTTCATCATCAATAACTCGACACCACTTTTTGGATGTGTTCACAATGCGCATCAGGTGCAATGCCTCCTCCGAGTACACGATCTTGTCGATTTTGATGACGAACGGGATGCTCTCTGACATATCAATTATTGCTCTCAACCTTTTCCTCTTGTTCTGGATCGCTCGATTTGCTCGTTCTAGAACAGCAGTAGAAAGCGCATGCGTGATCTCCTTCAGCGATGTCGATTTACGTTTGGTAGCCTTCGTTACGATTGCTTTCAAGTGCGTATCGTGGATCACGATTGCATCAAGAAAGTGATGAGCTTGAGCGTATGAAATTTGATTGGCAGAAAGGAGGGTCTTGAAGGCATCGATGCTGGCAATCGCACCTGAACGTTCAAAGTACTGGAAAAGATGACGGGCACCGGAATGATCGATTTGTTTGCTTGATAGCTTTTTCTTCCTCGCACTTGGTCTCCCTAAAGGCGCTGCGGTTTGGCGTAAATGAAACGTATCATTGACGAAGTTGCTATATTCGTTACATGGATTGGCTTGAACAGTAATAGCTTCGGTGGCGTCTTTCCCATTAACATGATCATCAAATGTGTGACTCTGGTCATCTCGATTTCTTTTCTCACCAACGCAGTACTCCGACAATTCTATTTCTCCAGGGTCAAGCTGGCTAATACTCGGCGCTAACGCGTTTGGCCGCTTTACCATCTGAGACGCTGGCAGCGCCTCGGGCGTGATCAGAGGAGACATCGGTGCAAGAACTGTGGGAATGCGTCCCATATTCACCACCTCAAGTACGGTGGATAATGCCTTCTCTAGAGCAAGAACTTGCGTTGTTCCATGTCGACTTCCTGACTCTGCGATCTGCTTCGCACAATGGAAGAGACGTGTGTACCGTTCGCCGGCTGAGAGCACATTTGCGGGAGACCGCAAAACTCTAGTGCATTCAAACTGTGCTGAGTTATCTTCCTCATTCCCAAAAGATGTTACGTTTGCGTTTTCCTGGTCATTGTATGATTTGACAAGCCATCTCTTGTGCAACCTTTCCACTGGAATAATGTTATCTGGGAATTTGCTTCGTCGAATATACAAAATGTGGCGACAAGGCAAAAGCCTAGTCAACATGAAAGTACAGGAGCATAACCATGTTCGAGTGTTGACCACGTACTCGTCTGGGACATCGCCTTCTAGACCGCGGCTATTAACATCATCTCTCACGCACCGCCAGCTGACATTTTCATCTACAACGATGCCGCTGTGGTATTGGTCGTTAATCGGCCGGATGTACGAGATGAGCACAATTGGTTTGCCCAGTGCATAAACTTGATACTTGGTGGTCGGTTTCGTTGCGAAATCATACTGGGTGCAAATAATACCAATAATACAATCGCGCCTGTGATGTTTAGCATTAACGGTCGACTAGTAGAAATTGCCCTTGATCGCTTAAGGGAAAGTGCGAGCCAACTATGTTTTCGACGTCTTGAAGTGTTATAGGTTTTAAGTCTTGAAGTCTGGATCTTGACCTTAACTTTATTTGTGACGATAGTGAATGCGAATGGACTACTGATAAAGTAGATAGTAAAACTACGGTCCAAGAACTGGTAGAACTACTTAAGTTGCTATTGCTGATGAGCAGTACGCAGACTACTGGCTAGCTGCTATGCATGAAGAGATGGCATCTCTGAAGACACATGACGTATGGATATTAGTGCAGCGAAGGGCGAAGCGCACAGACCAGAATAATATCACAAATCGATGGGTGTATGCACTTAAGAAAGACGATCAGGGCTACGTCGAACGTTTTAAGGCACGGCTAGTGATGCATGGATTCAAGCAAGTCTATGGCATAAATTATTACGAGACATATGCACCAGTGATAAGATCTGACACTATTCGAGCGGTGTTATACTTTGCGCTACAGCGAGGATGGGCAGTACTACAATATGATGTGAAGACAGCCTTCTTACATGGAGACTTAAAGGAAGAAGTTCTCATCGAACAGCCGAGCGTCTTTGAAGAAAACAAACAAGACTATGAGTGCAAGTTAGTCAAGGCTCTCTATGGACTAAAGCAGGTTCCTTACGTATGGAATCGCAAGTTACATGACCGACTACGACGTCTACACTTTGTTCGAGTCGAGTGATACTGGGGCCTATACGCCCGATTCCAAGAAGGGGAGATTGATATGCTGCTCACTGTATACGTGGATGACCTATTGCTAATTGTAAATGAAGCTGATTGCGATCAAGGAAGGACACAACTGAAGGAAGTGTTTGAACTGGTAGAGCTTGGACCAGTCAAGTATCTATTGGGTGTCGAGGTGACGATAGACCGACATGCCAAGACTATATTCTTCAGTCAAGAAGCATACGTTGTGGAAATATTACAGCGGTTCCATTTGGCGACGTTTAACCCAGCGCCAACACCAGAAGCGGCGACGTACACCGTCACTAATAAGGAAGACACTCGTGAACAGCCATACCGAGAGGAAGTTGAAGCACTGCAGTACTTGGTATCGGGCTCACGGCCGGACATTGCGTATGCTGTGAGAAGGTTGGGGCAATATTTGAGCAACCATACGGCAGAACATTATGCACAAGCAAAACGAGTTTTCAGATACGTACAAGGAACCAATGACTTTGGTTTGCTGATGGTGATACGCCAAGGACCTGTAGAAGCAGTTGAGTTAACTGTCTACACGGATGCAGACTATGCTAACGATAAAGAAGATCGAAGAAGCATCAGCGGCTACGTAACAATGATGGATGGAGCTGTGATCGGCTATGGATCACGTAAACAAGGAATCAATGCACTAAGCACCATGGAAGCTGAATACTATGCGATGCATGAAGGTGTAAGGGACTTGCAGTGGGTACACAAGTTCTGCAAGGGGTTATATTTCAAGACACTAACACCGAAGATATATTGCGACAACATGGCAGCAATATACCTTGCGAAGAAGCCTGGTAAACATTATCACGTCAAGCACATTGAGAACAAGTATCATTACAGGATGACATTGATACAAGAAGAAAGGATTAAGACGGAACATGTGCCGACAAACAATCAAGTGGCATACGTAATGACCAAGCCACTAGAGCGTGTAAAGTTCACGCGTTTTTCCGAGCGATGTTTTAAGATGCAGTTGAAGTTGCCTTTAGCTTCGTAACCGCCCTGCGGTAGACGCCCTGCGTTTGGATGCCCTGCATTCTTTCCTTTCATCGTAGCCACCCGCAGTAGACGCCCTGTGTAAAAGGGCAACTGTTACGCGGCTTACACTGTTAAGTTGCAGTGAGGAAGCGTGCAATTTGAGTAGGACCAAATGTAAATTTGGTCCTCCTTAGTTTACCTTGGATAAACTTTAATAGAGACTGATTAATTTATTAATTAATCGATCGCTTAAGTATATATATATTAATATATAAACATAACGCTACTTGTGCGATAGAAGGTAAGTTTAAGAGTGAATATATTTATGAGTGGTTTAGAGTTAAATACTATAACTAAATCTAAACTAATCACACAAACATGTAATATCAAGCTGATTTGAATGATATCTTTATCATTAGATTACTTGTTAGATTCGATAATTATATCAGAATCTGTTCTCAAGGTGGATTATAACAACTTATAATACAATATTCACATTTCATGCATTAAGTCTGAAATTGAACTGTAATATTTCTACTTAAATATCACTTATGTAATGGCACCCCATTACATCACCCCCCACTCAAGAAGGTTGGCCAATAATATAACGTAATTTTGGCCAATCGAATGGTGGCACTTGCTGGTCACAACGATATTTTTTTATTAACCATCAACGACCAAAAGAAATCAAATGGTCGGGAAACGCGGCGGCGCTCTTAAGGGCGCCGCCGATACTGCTAAAGCAGCCCCCGCCTCTGCATCACGTGCAGAGGTGTCAACATCCAAGGCCGACGCTACCAATGTAGCGTCGTAGAGAAAGAGTAATCCGAGAGACCTATTGTCTCTCGAAGTAGACGCTGCGGAAGCAGTGTCTGAGAGAGGGCGGGAAGATGTCGCGAATGCAACATCTTCCATGCCTTCACCTGCCGTAAGGCGGGTGGTTAAGAAGCCCAATTCGCTCTTGGGAGAGTCATCTGACTCCGAAGAAGTGGGTGAGGACGATACCGTCCCTGCCAACGATTCTAGCGAGCTTAAGCCCGCTAGAATTGCTTCGCTGTTAAGTGATGGCGAAGTAGAGTCTGACGCCGTCGATTACGACAGCGACAACTCCATTAAACGGTGGTATGAGGAGCGTAAGGCTCCTCTTGGTCCTCGTCATTCGCCTGGTCGTAGCGAAGACGACTTTGAGGTGGATGGTGGTGCTCCACCTGCCAAGAAACAACGCGCAGAAGCGGCTTACGCTGCTTCTGAATCACCATGTTATACGGAACGCAATGTTCCGTACAAGGTGGGGTTTTGGACCCCAGCATGGATGCTTGCTCCCGGAAGTGGTGGGCACACCAAGCGCGATTGTCAATATCTACTATTTGACATTAACGCGCTTGATCACAGTACCGACGATAGACGTCGGTACTTCAGCGACCTTTTCTATCAGGCTCGTTATTACACGAACCGGAAAGGGTCGCGCAAGAATAGGGACGATAAAGACGCCCTTACTCAAAGTTGGAATGCCTTTGTTGAAAATTACAACAAAGGTCCCGATGATTACGTGAGCAAAATTCTCGTAAACCGCGAGCGCTTCTTAAAGCACTCGCGCTCAGGTAAAATGGAGTTTATCCATTTTACTTGCATTAGAGAAGAACTCTCTTGCGGAGTTCCTTCTACAATGAAGTGCCCTCGCTGTCCCACGGGAGCTCCTCGTCTTACTGATAAGGATCTAAGAGGGTACCGAGGTTTCTCAGTACCCGCTAGTGTCAAGAGCCTCATTGATGCTCTTAATGCATCGGCACCTAGTACCGATGCTTTGCAGCCATCAACACTTAGTGTTGATGTGCCACCAGCATCAACACCTAGTGTTGACGCTTCTTTTGAGTTTGAGGAGAAGTATCCTTCTCAAACTTCTGCAGAAGGTCAGGGGCATCCGCCCTTAGCACCTCAATCGGTTCCCAAGAGTCAAACTATTGGGAATACCCCAAACAGCGTACCAGGTACTCGGTACGCTGCCCCTTCTTATAGGGAACCGAGCGCTTCGATAATAAGCGCTCGAGAATGTAACGCTTGTTCCCTTGATTATCAATCAGGGGTGGCGGGGGTTGGTAATTCCCTCGACGTTGTTGTTGCGGAGCATGGTTTCCAGCTCCGCAAGCTCGAGAGGCAATGTAACGCCTTGAGCGACGACATGTGTCACTCGATGAAGACTTATTGTTCTCATCGAGACGAGATTCGCGACATTCTGAGCGCGCATCTCGTGATGCAGCAGAAGAATGATCTTTTGCTGGTCGAGATTGATCGACTAAAGTCGGAGATGGAAACTCTCCAGACTTCTCACAATCGGTTGGAGACCGATTACAAGTCTCTCTTGGGAGACTTGAAGAAGCACGGCATTCGCCGTGGCGATGCGTCTCGTCCGAAGACGTAAACGATCGGTATGGTTTGAGCCTCCCAACGTAAAACGTTGGATGGAGGCGCATGGCCGCGGGAATGTCTATAGTGTAGGCATTCCCCTTAACACCTTGGACCTTAAAGGGCCCAATGAACTTAGGGAGCAACTTCCGTGTAGGGAAGTTGCTGATTGCATGTGTAGGCAAATTAGTTGTAGATAACATAACTAATTCACCTTTTTGAAAGGAATTTGTGTTTTCCTTCCATTTTTATCTGCATTTTGCTTCTGCTTGTCAAAAGCGGAAGCAAGTGCATCTTTTACATAGCGTATTACAGCTTGGCGCTGTAATACGAATTTATCTACTGCTTTATTGGCAGTAGATGGGTTGTTTTCATTATCTGCAGCCATTGCTGCAGAGACACATATTCCGCATTAGCAGCTTCAGTTTCTGAAGCTGCTTGAGTTTCTACTGTGTTAACAGTAGAAGACTCGTCAGTCTCTTCGCAAGTTGCAACTGCAACTTGCGCATCGACTCGCTCAAAATTTGCCCCACTTAGATTTGGCGTACCGCCAAGTAAAGCCGGGGTTCGTGGATGCCTTAAGGCATTTACGTAGAACGGTGTATGCTTAGTAGAAGCATGCACCGAATTATTTATTGCAAACTCAGTGAGTGACAAATAGTCACTCCACTGCTCGAAGGCATGCGCGTATGAACGCAGCATGTTTCCGAGAATGCGGTTAACGCGTTCTCGGAGACATTTTTTCAACTGCGTACCCAATAGTAAGAACGTTTCTTACCAGAAACGTTCTGTGAATCTTGGATCACGATTTAAGATTATGTTGTCTGGCATTCCGTGTAAACGGAATACCGTGTCAACGAATATCCGCGCCGTTTGCGCAGCGGTGACATTCGCTGACACTGCAGCAAGATGAACCATCTTGCTGAAGCGGTTTACAAAGACCACTATTCCTGTTTTCCGACTGTGATCAGCCGGAAGACCAAAGATAAAGTCCATGGAAATGGACTTCCAACACTCTGTCGGAACCGGCAGAGATTTGAGGGGAGCCGGCGCAGAGTGCGCAGGCTTGACGCGCTGGTATATCTCGCAAGCGCGTACGTACTTGCGTACCCATTTATACTGGTTACGCCAGTAGAAATTGCGTGCGAGAGAAGCATACGTCTTCTCTCGACTTTTATGCCCCGAAATCGGTGCATCATGGTACTCAAACAAAATTTGATGTTTGAGATCATCGACGTTTGGAACGACGATGCGACTAACATCATCTTGGTCTGTGCTATAAAGCAACAGACCATCGTGCAATCGATAACGATGCACGCAAGCGCGAAGGAACTCTGGAAGTTCCTTGCGCTTCCGATCAGATTGATCACTAAGGTAATCAATCAGCAGACGAAATTCCTCGTCGGTTTCGTACGCTTGACGTACCTGTCGTACGAGTGACGACGACAGAGCAGTGCAACGTATTGCGTTTGCACTGGTTGCCTCCGTTACAGACGGTTTCGTCTCGTAATCGGGGCGTCGTGAAAGCGCATCCGCTATCACGTTCAACTTTCCCGGTTTGTATTCAACCGTGAAGTTGTATTCGGCAAAGAATGATAGCCAACGTGCCATTCTTTGAGAGATGTGTGGTGAACTCACGGCCGTGCGTAACGACGCATGGTCCGTGTAAACCACAAACGGTCTATCTCCTAAGAGATAGATCCGAAACTTTGCCAGTGCATACTTCATGGCCAGGAGTTCCTTGCCATGCACTGGATAGTTGCGCTCGGCTAGGCGCAACTGACGCGATTGATAATAAATCACGGGATCACGATCATCGTGATCGCGCTGCATCAAGGCGCAGCCGATGGCAAAATCGCTCGCGTCGCAAACGACGTGAAATGGTCGCTCCTTATCGGCTATTGCCAAGACGGGAGCTTCAGTCAAGCTACGCTTGACTGCATCAAATGCATGTTGGTACTGAGCATCCCAGTGCCATTCGACATCTTTCTTAAGTAATTGAGAAAGAGGTCGGATTAAACCTGCATAATTGCACGAATATTTGTGCAAGTATGTCGCCAATCCAAGGAACTTTCGAAGTTCCTTGACGTTGTTTGGTGTAGGTCATTCAACGATCACCCTGATCTTTTCCGGATCGGGGCGCACTCCGTTCTTGCCTACAAAGCAGCCAAGAACGGGTATCTCAGGTGCACCAAAGGTGCACTTCTTCAAGTTTGCATAGCGCTTGTGCTTGCGCATAAGCTCTAACACCTGACGTAGATGTTCTTTATGAGCATCTACATCAATCTTACCATGTTCAGCCTTACTATGGATGAACACGTCGTCGAAGTAGCTCGGTGCAAATTCTCGCACCGGGCGCAATAGATGCGTGACGCATCTATTGAAGGTGGCAGGGGCGTTTCGAAGCCCCTGCGGCATCACAAGCCACTCCTAAAGCATACCGCTTGGGGTGCTTACATCCGTGAGAGGGATATCCTTCTCACGCATGAGGATTTGATAGAAACCATCCCTCAAGTCGAGAGCACTGAAAACGGTGCTCCCGCTCATGCCATCAATGATGACATCTTTCCGCGGTATCGGCGTTTGCGTCGGTACCGTGGCTGCCTTCAGCTTAGCTTATTAAAAGCATGAACGATTCTCCACCCACCAGTGGATTTCTTCACACAAAAGGTGGGACTGAGTTGCGGTGAGGTAGACTCCCGCACATGTCCCGCCTTGCGACGAGTTTCAAAGATTTCTCGATTGCTTTAGCCTGGCCACGCGGCAATTGCCGCGTGACACAGTACTTCGTGCCAGGCAGGAGATCAATTTCGTGCCTAGTTCCCTTATCTTTAGGGAGCTCGCAAGGTACTTCTTCTGGGAATACGTCAGCGTATTCCCATAGTACCTCGTAGTAGGGGGAAGTCGCTTTAAGCGACTCCCAGCTCTGCGCTTCAAAGCGCTGAACTTTGGTTTGCTCATTGGGAACGAGTTCGTTCCCATGCCTTCTAATTGCAAAGTGGATATTCGTTCGCGAATATCCACAACCTCATCAGATGCGACAACGACGCAGATCTGTTCGATCTGATCATTGCGCAAGTTCTTTACGAACTTCTTCCAGCTCAAGGCTGGAAGGGCCATCACCTCTGAACTTAAGTTTGGAGGGTTGTCAAGTGTGAGAGACTGGGTAGCTAATCCAGTCTCTGTCTGCGTCAAGACGTTGATCGTCTCGACGGACACAGCTGCGAGATCAGACGCACTCGTCTGATCTGTTGCACGGTGATCATCACTAGTGCACAAGGCCTTCTCCTCATGGTGACCACTGTCAACCATGGTGCTCATGCACGCACGACTGCTCTCAGTCGTGAGTTCTTTATTTTCGACACGGAAGTCATTTGCTTCCGTGACGGTTTCATTCTTTTCACGGTGGGTGTTTCCCACCGTGTGTATGTTCTCTCTACCACGACCGTCATCGGTCGTAGTAGTAACTTCAAAACGGGAGTGTTTTGCACCCGTGTTGCACACATTACTGACACGCAACGACTCGTTCGTTGCGTGTGTAAGTCCCTCTGGACTTTGGTCAGCGGTTGTACCATCCGCTGACCTAGTCGGATCAGATCTGGTGGTGCCATCGCTACCCACTAGACTGTCTGACTCTGCGGTTGTATCATTAGATACAGCCGGATTACTCACAGGGTGATCAGATTCTGTGAGACCGCCGCTGTCGATCGACAGGTTAACCCAGTCAATCGTTGGTTGATGCTTGACATCCAAGGGATGCCCAAAATAACATCGAACTTGTCGTCAAGATCGAGGACGATGTATTCGTCCTCGAACGACAGTTTGCCTAATTCGAAGCGTGTGCGAATCACACGCTTTGGTATAGTCACGGTTGCACCTGTTGCTAACCGGACTGACAACATGCTTCGTGGAGATTGAATCTCCACGAAGTTCAACGACGTTAGAACCTCAGTTCTAACGAAATTGTTTGACGCTCCTGTGTCAAACAGAGCACGCATGGGACATCGTTTCCATGAGGCTTAACCTCCAGGGTAATGAGAGGTTTCCCTTCACCCTGCACATGCTGACAGGACATAGTCCCGTCTGGGGCTATTATCCTCACATGCCCGATGTCGGCATGTGAGATAACCCGTCCAGTAGGGCGCCCCGCCCCTACTGGTTGTTGACGTTTTTTGCATCAACAGAGGGTTGCCCCTGTTGATGTCGCTTGCCAGCGGACTGTCCAGTCCGCTGACTGCGTGGCGCCGGTCGCGGCGCCATGCATTCGTGGGCGTAATGGCCCATCTTCGCGCATCGATTGCAAAGGAACTTCTTGTTCTTCGGTTGCCTCGGTGTTGCGGCAACTGCAACCGATAGGTCCATCGGTTCTGGACCTCCTCCGCCCGCGCTCTGGCGGATTTTGGTGTCGCGGGACGAAGTTTGAACTTCGTCTTTTCGAGACATTGTTCTGAATAACTTGCTGCACTGGCGGCATGTTAAAGTCGAAAGGCTGTTGAGCCCTTCGACTAATCCCAGCATGCGTTGATGCTGAACGCATGCTGAATTCCTCTCGGATGCTTTGATCTATAGCATCCCTCAGAGTCTTTGGGGGAACCCGATAACGACTCTGTTTGATGGGACCGTCATTCAGTCCCTTCATGAAGCCAGTGACCTGCATGGCAGGAGGCACCGGCTCGTATACAATATTTGATAACAAATATTGTATTTTCTGAGCGTACGCATGTAGGCTCAGCTTGCCCTGCCTGAGTTCCATGAACTCTTCACGGCAACTATGCTCCATTTCTGGAGCTTCAAAGTTGAGCTTCAGCTCAGCTTTTAAATCCTGATACGTCAGGCACGCAGATCCATCAGTGGATCTGCGGCTCATCGCCCATGCCCTGGCGCGACCGCCTAGGCATGTGGTGGCGAAATAAGCTTGTGAACGCGGGTCCACAATCTTTGCGCAGAGAGGGCATCTTCCACCTCTGCGAACCACCTACGAAGGGGTTCACCCCCTTCGCCAGTAAAGGGCGGAATCCGCGCCTTTACCACTTCAACGCTCGCACTAGGTGCGGGCGCTGCTGTTGCTGCTGCCGTTTGGGAGCGCAATATTGCGTTGCGCACCTGAGGATCAACATACATCCTCTTGAAACGGGAAACCGTCTCTAAGGCATCCTCCGGGGTTTTACCACGGAGGAGGGTGATGACTTCGGGCCCTATGGTCCGAATCATCTCAATCACAGTGGTCACAGAACTCTGTGACCAGTTAGGGAAATTTTCCCTAACTAAATCTTGCGCGAGCTGACGCTCACGCTCACGATCGCTGGCTGATGCCATGACAGCCAGCGGCTCTTAAACCTTCGTTCCGCTAGTTAACTAGCGGAACGCGTCAACAGTGGTCGTTTAGACGGACCACAAAGTGCTACCAGGTGTAACAAGGCAACTGTTACGCGAGCTTACACTGTTAAATTGCAGTGAGGAAGCGTGCAATTTGAGTAGGACCAAATGTAAATTTGGTCCTCCTTAGTTTACCTTAGATAAACTTTAATAGAGACTAATTAATCGATCACTTAAGTATATATATATTAATATATATACCTAAGGCTACTTGTGCGATAGAAGGTAAGTTTAAGAGTGGTATATTTATGAGTGGTTAAGAGCTAACTAGTATAATTAGACCTAGACTAATCATAGTAACATGTAGAATAAAGCTGATCTAATGATATCTTTATCATTAGATTACTTCTTAGATTCGATAATTATATCAGAATCTGTT